>NQII01003460.1:245433-260549 GCA_002778355.1 Clitarchus hookeri | reverse complement strand
GTGGGCACTCAATTTTCTACAATCCCGCCTGACCCGCCGCTCTTGAGTACGTAGCACCAACATTCTACTAAGGAAGTGACGTAACACGTGCTGTTACAAAGCATAGAAACAAGTGAATAGAAACAATCAACTAAAAATTGTAGATAATACAAAGAAAACGCAGCATAAGAGCACTGAAAATATACCTACAATAATACACTACAATAATGCAGACACGAAACACTAGCAACATTAAATCAGACAGTAAGCAATACTGCGATATGACGCAGGCCAATTAATATAAATATAAATAAATACTACGTGTACCAATTGATATACAAGGTCTTTTTGGATAACATGACGAAATTCAAACCACGGAACATACTGAGTTATAAAAACCAAAAATCCTTGTTACAAAATTTTAGGAAAGATAGTATATTTAAATTTAAATTAAGTTGGGCAAAACAACGCAGGGAGTCCGCAGTTGTATTACAAATTGCATACGACGACGGCGAAAGGAATTGACGCTCCACGCGGAAAATACAATACAAACACTTCTGGCAGCCTTTACTACTCAAATACTAATCTCTCATTGGTCATGTAGTTTGACACACGCGTACTAACAAGAGACCAATAGCGGCGCCCCCGGAACCTCGATTTTATATTGTTCTACACTGAAGAACCAAAAAACTGGCATAGGCGTGCGTATGCAAATAACAGGTAACGCGATGCGGTCGCCAGCTAGATCGGTTACTACTGCTACAATGGCAGGTTATCAAGATTTAAGTGAGTTTGAACGTGGTGTTATAGTCGGCGCACGAAAAATGGGACATAGCATCTCCGAGGTAGCGATAACATTTGGATGTTCGCGTACGACCTTTTCACGAGTCTACCGTGAATATCGGGAATCAGGTAAAACATCACATCTTCGACATCTCTGCGGCTGGAAAAAGATCGTGAAAGAACGGGACGAACGACGACTGACGAGAATCATTAAACGTGACAGACGTGCAACCCTTTCTCAAATTGGTGCAGATTGGATTTGTGGACTGCCCTGCAGGATTCCTGCTGTNGGGGGGGGGGGGGTTACACGATATTAGGCAGGTGTACCAATTTTTTTTGCTCTTCAGTGTATGTGCAGGCTTCCTCCGCATGGCGCGCCAGTTCTGTTCGTCTTTGCGATATGCAACTTGCCGTGCTCGCAGGTACGTACAGCTGTGAACCATACACAGGTGAGGTACACCGCGTTTCGCCTTCTGCGCACGTGCCCAACACTGACCTACCCCAAAGCAACACAGCCGTCAAAGTAACATGGTCAACGGTGATGAACGTGTGTGCTTATATCTTAACGTTTAAACGACAATCACTATTGATTAATAAAATACTTTTACCAATTTAAATTTAATCAAACTGCATTACGAATTGGTCAGAGGAAGTATAAAAACATCTCAAAGCACTTGTTTGCTAAACAGTACTCAAACCTTAAATCCAATCCGCTCCGTTTTTCCTAGACGTGTTGGCAGAAAAGCAGTTCAATGTTGAGACACGGAGATTGGTTGTGCGCAGCCAGCAAGATCACTCTACTCATATTTGCTCTCATGCCGCGGACTCCCTGCGTTGTTTTGACTAAATTCAACTTAAAATTAAAATTACTAGATAACCTTCCCAAAAAAAAATTACTAGGATTTTTTGTTTGTATTCATAGATGCTGTGGTTTGAATGTAGACATATTATTCAAAATCATTTTGTATAACAAACACAAAAGGTTTCTAAAGGCAAACTCGCCGTTGATCATCGTCAAAGCTGTTACAAAAACACCCTAGCCAAAACGTGAAGGCCTGAAGGACAATTTTCTTCCCTTCACGTGATTCAAAGTCTATTACATATACATTTCTGAGAGCGCCCAAATACTTTGCAAAGCGCAAATATTTCCCGCCTGCAGGAATTCTTATATGAAATTCGTAAATCATAGACACGTGTGTAATGTTAGATTCGTCTTGACTAAACTTGAAAGTGAGTGCGCATTTCGCCGCTGAGTTGTGCGTAGAGAATGGTGATCAAATGCCGCAGTGTCATTCCATAGACTGTCCCTATCCAACGTCAATATTCACAAAATCATTTGAAACCAGTTTCAAGATTAAAAACAACAATGGAACACATCAGGCTTTGCATGAGCCGCGAAGCAGCAAAACAACTAGCTCTACCCCACATTATGCTGAAACCATATTTTGAAGGCGGTAACAGATTACAATTTTCAATATACTAGTCAAACACTAACACTTATACATAATGTACTTGTCGACGTCACGAGTGAGTACGCCGGAATCAAACCCCTCCCCATGCTGAAACAGAAAATACTAGTTACCTATCTACCATCTATAGGCGATTCACGGTAAAGCGAGCCCTTTTGAAAACCCTCTCATTTGGAATAATAGTCACTAAATATATTTTATTTTTACCTTAGACGTTAACTTTCGAGTGCGGTGGAATATACTCACTTTACCGTGAACAGCCTATTTCGACTTTTCTCTAGCAGGCGACAGAAAAGTGAGTATTAATCGCAACAACACGACCCAGCTCGGCCCTGGTCGGTGTCTCGGACGGAGCGGCGCATGCGCGAAGGAACGACAAAGAGAACGTAACAAGGAGAAAGAAGGGCAAAGAGTGATCGAGTCGCGAACCTGCACCCGCACTAACCTACACCGCACTTCAGACACGCACCACCAGTCCATCATGCTGCGCGTTCGGTGCAAAATATCACACCTAAAACTTAAAAACAATAGTATCTGACAAACAAACAAGGCTTTCATGAACAAACCACACGTTATTCCTGCGCTATGAACACAAAATGGCGTCGTGCAAGTCTGGCAGCAGAAAACGGTGGCATTTTCTATACATATGGATCCCGTATACCAACCCAGTGCTATTCTAACGATTCGCAGCACACTACTCACATTTATCAATCAATTAATCTGCGCCTAGATTAAATCACACAGGAGAAACCTGAATATACACATGTGGACGAAATTAAACGAATAATTCATCGCATGAAACCTAGAAAGGCTCTCGGGTTTGATTCCATACGGGCGGTAAACTTAAAACCCATAACTGAAAACACGCTAGAGTGTATTAATAACAATAACCTTGTCTATTTTTACACGCCTGAAAACTTACCAACATAATTGCCTTCTCGGAGCCCAGGACTAACAATACAAACACAAAATTACCGTGCCACAAGCCTGCTAAGTGTGGTTTCGAAAATATACGACAAAGTATTTACCACCAGACTAGATAAGCACATCGTAAGCGGAAACCAAATTCCAAATAAACAATTTATCTTCTAATGAAAACGTTCAACCTCTAGTTAGTTTGGTGACAAAGTGCAAATCAAAACATTGTTTATTTTAATTTTCATCGGATGTATGCAGAGTTCAGGTCACCTGTGGAAGAGTTGAATTGGAATACTTTAAAGGATCTGTCAATTCCATCTGTCTCTTCTGGATATTAATACACTGGAGAACCAAAAAAACTTGTATAGGCGTGCGTATGCAAATAACAGATGTATGGAACCAATCAGAGTAACGCGATGCGGTCGGCAGCTCCTATATAAGACAACAAGCGTCTGGCAAAGTTGCTAGATCGGTTACTGCTGCTACAATGGCAGGTTATCAAGATTTAAGTGAGTTTGAACGTGGTGTTATAGTCGGCACACGAGAGATGGGACATAGCATCTCCGAGGTAGCGATAACATTTTGATTTTCACGTACGACCATTTCATGAGTGTACCGTGAATATCGGGAATCCGGTAAAAAATAAAATCTTTGATATCGCTGCGGCCGGAAAAAGATCGTGAACGAACGGGACAAACGAAGACTGCCGAGAATCATTCTCAAATTGGCGCATATTTCAATGCTGGGGCATCAACAAGTGCCAGCGTCCAAACTATTCAATGGAACATCATTGATATCTGCTTTCGGAGCCGAAGGGTCACTCGTGTACCGTTGTTCACTACATGACACAAAGCTTTACACCTCGCTTGGACCCGCCAACACCGCCATTGGACTGTTAATGACTGGAAACACGTTGCCTGGTCTGACGAGTCTCGTTTCCAATTGTATCGGGCGGATGGACGTGTACGAGTATGAAGACACCCTCATGAATCCATGGACCCTATATGTCAACAGGGGACTGTTCAAGCTGGTGGAGGCTCTGTCATGGTATGGGGCATGTGCAGTTTGCGTGAAATGGGACCCCTGATATGTCTAGATACGACTATGACAGGTGACAGATACGTAAGTATCCTGTCCTATCACTTGCACACATTCATGTCCATTGTACATTCCGACGGGCGTGGACTATTCCAGCAGGACAATGCGGCACCCCACACGTCGAGAGTTGCTACCGAGTGACTCCAGGAACACTCTTCTGACTTTAGGTGCATCCATTGGCCACCTAAATCACCAGACATGAACATTATGGAGCATATCTGGGATGCCTTGCAACATGCTGTTCAGAAGAGATCTCCACCGCCTCGCACTCCTAGGGATTTGTGGACTTTCCTGCAGGATTCATGGTGTGAAATGCCTCCTGTATACCTTCAGACATTAGTCGAGTCCATGCCACGTCATCTTGCAGCACTTCTGCCTGCTCGCACAGGCCCTACACGATATTAGGCAGGTTTACCAGTTTTTTCGACTCTTCAGTGTATAACAAATAGATATGTTGCATACTATACTGATATTAAAATATATCCAGTTGCAGTAGTTCATACTGGGGAATGTGTATGGCAAGATTCGTTTTTAACGAAAATTATCTCAGCTAAAGATGCGAACTGGAGACTTTTGCTGAATTATTCTAATGCATACATTTCAGGTGTCTGTTGATCAGTAAAATATATGCAGTTATAATAATGTCACAAAACTTTTACACGTTCGGATTGGATGCATAGGCAATGGAAATCAGGACTAACTGAAAACCAGTACAGATCCATATACAACGAATTCTAGATGTACACGTCAGACAAAATGGCGTCACTGAGTAGTAACATGCCGGAATGCTTTCCGCCAATCATCGCCTGGTAACTTACTCGCCAAGTGGCAGCCCAGCCAATAGGCAACCATTGGCAGCACGTGGTAGCCAATATGGCACATCTCTGGATTAATAAGAGGACGATGCATATACCATGGTGCTGTGGCACACATATTTACACCCCAGCTGATTTTTTATTCGCCTCGGTACAGAGCATTAATTTATAAACCATTTATGTTCATATATGCACTATGTTTGTTACTTTCATATGCGGGAGGTAATGAGTGATATCAGCGCTTAGTATTATAGCATGAAGGAGGTTCGATCCTCGACTGAAAAATCGTTTATTTAAACTAATGGTAATGCGTAAACGAAAAATTCTGTGGGTGTACAAGGCTTTTTCTTATAATAGGCTGTAATAAAGTTTTCGTCTTTTTTTAAAGTGATGCGATCACACTTGCTTCAAATAAAAACTTGAATATGATGTATAATTTTTCAACGTGTGAGTTTAGCAATGCAATGAAACTATTAGTATGTCTTTACTAAGTAAAAGTACTACTTGCATGCTAAACATAGCATGTAAATCAATAAATAAATATTAATCTTTTTTTAAAACAAGTAAGGAAATGATTTGTCAAAATATTTTATGCAGTATATATTGTAATGAATTTAGTTATATTTGGGACGAGGATTACATTTCAAAGTTAAATGTAGTAAAATTTAAACACAATATAAATGCATGGTAAAGATTATAAAATTAAATACGGTGTCTAATGTAGTTTGTGGTGACATACACGAATCAGTCCTGAAAACATGCGCCCCTTACATACAGTGGCTCACATTAATATTCGGCCACCTATGATAATCGCAATTGTATGGACTTTTGTTACATTAGAAATGAAGATAAACATAAAACATATTACACTATCATTCTTGTGTGCTTTAAATGAAATGCAATAGTAGGCAATAACTGAAATTAGCAGTGCAAGTTAGTGAAACACAATATTTTTTCTTCGCGTGCTGCATAAGTACGTCACTTTAATATTCTGCCATTTGTGGTGGACACATGACACAGGCACGATGAGCATTACGTTCATACCTCGTGTCATTCCCTGCACGCTCTCTGCGCTGAGAGGTTGTATTGGGTAGCTCTGTTGACTGCGTCAGTTAGGAAAATGGGACGTACGGCAAGAATACAACGTTTGAACTGCGGCAGGTGGTAGTTTTTCATCACACCAAGAATAAATTTCAACGAGGAATTGCGGAGCACTTGAATCTGCAGAGGTCCACTGTCGGAAACATCATAAGACGGTTTCAGAAGGAAGACAGAATAGATTCGGTACCTCAAAAACGACAGCCAAAGAAACTAAGCGAGAGAGAAGAACGTCTAGTAATCAGGAAAATAAAGAAAGGTCCGAAAATTAGTGCTTGAAAACTTACAACGGAGTTACTAAATGAATGCGGAAAGAACGTCCATCCAGAAACCATACGGCGAGTTATCAGAAGAGCAGGATATAATAGCAGGGTATATAGAAAGAAGCCTTTCATTAATGAGGCAAATAGAAGTAACGACTTACGTTTGCAAAATACCACGCTGACAAAGATGAAAATTGGTGGAATGATGTAATTTTTGCTGATGAGACGAAATTTAATGTGTTTGGTTCAGATGGCAGGGTAACAGTATGGTGCAAGCCAAATCAGGAGCTAAAACCTGGGAACATACAACCTACTGTGAAACACAGTGGAGGTAGTATTATGATCTGGGACTGTATATCTTCAGCAGGTGCTGGAGAGGCTGTACGTGTCGATGTAACAATGAAAAAGGAAGACCATCTCAACACCCTGACAGCAAACCTACACAAGAGGGATGATAATCTGGGCATTAGGAACACTTTAAGTTCTGCCAAGATAATGACCCACAACACAAGTCATACATTGTCAAGAGCTGGCTTTTGTATAACTGTCCCAAAGTCATTAACACACCTCCTCAATCACCCAACTTGAATCAAGTAGAAAATCAGTGGAATGAAATTAAAAAAGACTGCGTACTACAACTAGCCCCACAAAAGAATTAGAGAAAAGGTTCAAGGAAGACTGGAGTAAGATTGGCTCCGAATGTAACAGGAAAATAATTGATAATATGCCACAACGCCTGCGAGAAGTAATTAAACATAATGGCCATTCTACCAGGTACTAAAAACCTGTGTGTTTAGTTTTCAAAGAGGATTATGTTTGTGTTTGAATGATGTTTGCCGAATATTAAAGTGGCGTACTTATGCAGCATGGGATGACAAAATCATATTGTTTGTTAATAGCATTGCTCATTTCCATTATTGGCTACCGCTATATTTCATTTAAAGCACACAAGAATGATTGTGCAATATGATTTGTGTTTATCTCATTAGTAATGTAACATAAGGCGATGAAACTGCGATAATCATAGGTGGCCGAATATTAAAGTGAGCCACTGTAAATGCTTCGAAAATGGCTTCCAATTATGATTATAAAAGGCTTAAGGTATAGTGAAACATAGCAGTCTGTTTTAGGTTGTGAGTGATGACTTTAGTGTGAATTTGATGGTTCCATCTCAATAAGTGCCCAAATTATGGGTAACTATGCTTATAAGCTAAATGCATAATGGATCATATAAAAGTGATTGGACTTCGTACTGATCTGATATGATATACGTTAAACTTTTATCTTACTCCAACGGTCGCTGAAAGACGACCAACTATGGCAAGTTGGTGGGCCTGACATGAGCATACTGGGCTTCAAACATTATTTGAGGTAAGACGACAACTTTCCTGTATTCTCGAATCGAGCTGCTTGCATATACGGCTCATAATTACTTTTTAAACAATAACAGCACATCTATGACTTCAGAAAATTCAATGTGGTGCAGAACATGGTCGAAAAACGAGTGTTCGTGTCGCCACATTAGCTCTAGTGAATCTGCCTTATGTCACTGGATGCTAGACGAGAAAGTCACTGGCTCTGGTCATGCCTGCGACAGTCAAATGGTCCTCACTACCGGCGGTCTGTTGAGATCTTCCAGAACTCGTCAGCAGTGTGCGGGTTCCTTCATGTGACCATTGTTCCTAACAAACTCTGACTGAGAAATTTTAACGTCTTAAGTTATGTAATGCCATCCACCCTGTCTCTCACTGCCATATTCTCTGGCTTGTCCTAAACTTTAGGAACGCAATGACATATTCCGACTTCATATTCGTATCCCCCTTCAATATACGTGTTTGTGCATACTTCACACGATATAATTACAGTATATATTTACACTTCCAAGTTTTAAAAACAATAAACGAAATTAAATGTATTATTATTATTTATAAAATTAGTCTTAGTTAGCTGCTGTGACGTCATATTCGTATATACTTGCGTTTCAAAGTTTTTAAAACAATAAACAAAATTAATTTATGTTACACACATACCTTTTAGTTGTAAATACGTACATAAACTACGTTTGTGACACTATGCTGGAATTAGCATTAAAGAATAAAGTATGGAAATATAGTATTTCAAATGCCTACTTTGAAAAAATCTTTAATGCATATCTACGTCTACTAAAAACCGAATAAGGAAATTGGATGACTGAAGCCCCAGGCGTTAGAAATTGTATTTATAATTTCTTATGACATATTCAAATTGATCTCAAAGAAAAGTCCGGTTGCATGCTGCATGTAATATATCAAGTCTGGATATGTTATGTGAAACAAAAATTTTTACCTAATCGATACGTGTATCAAGTGATGCATTTTTTTATATGAGAATTCATGTGCTTAGCCCTATACATAAGAAAATTTAGAAAAAATTTAAATACTTACAATTGTTATCAAAATTAAATGAATCATTCTTGTACACTGTATAGCTGAATAATATTTTTTTAAAATTGGATTTTGACTTTTATGTCGGTGTACAGAAAGTAGCATTTTTTTTTTTTACTAATCTCTGGAAAACCATGCTCCCTAAGTCAAAAATGCTTCTAAACTGTTTTTAATTTTATTTTGTACTCTTACGTCTGGATATATCTTGAAATTTTACACTTCATTCTAAATGAACTACCACCCAGACTATTCTCAATTATGCATGGATCAATAAATACATAGAGTTATTAAATTCTGGTTCTTATATCGATGTGTGTGCATGTAATTAATTCTTATAATATTTTTTACATATTTTGGAATTATTTGGATTTTATAAAAAATTATTTTTGGGTTTAAGGTCATTCAAGGTCATGGGCACGGTGTTAGGGTCACAGATGTGATTTCAAGGCGAAGGTCACCCAGATCTCACATGGTGGTCGGAGTCATCAGTGCCACCNAAAAAAAAAAAAAAAAAAAAAAAAAAAAAAAAAAAAAAAAAACAATATGGTGGGTGGAGTGCATTCGACAGGATGAAAAATTGTGAGGGGGAAGGGGGATTTAATACAATAATGTGATTGATTGGATGGAGGTCAGTCGTCTGCTGTACATGGGGCTGTGGGGGACCTCCAGAAATGTAACGTTTCAAAAATAATTTTTAATAACATTTTTAAAAATATTTTTTTTGTTTGTTTTTAATAATTTTTTTTGTTTTTATATAAGTTTTTATAAATTTGTTTTATAAACATTTAGAAAATTTGTGAGATTTTTGACGATTTGTTGGGTTCAAGGTTAGATATCACCAGGGTAAAGGTAAAACGTCAAGGTGACCGACATCCAACATGGTTCTTATGAATTTATTCGATTTTTCGCAATTTTCTCGAGCTGTTGTTTTAAAGGCCATTGGAAACAAGGTCACTGACATCCAACACGGTGGAAGGAGTCATCGATGTGATATTTTACTCGATCTTAATTTTAATTTTTTGCATTTTTCAAATTTTATAGTATTTTTGGTGATTTTTTGGGTTCGAGGTCATCCAAGTTCATTGGCATGGGGTCAAGGGTCAAGATAATGGTCACCTGGATCCAATATGGTGGCTAAGATGGTTGACGTGTTCTGTAACCTTGTACAGCGATTGCGTTCGCCATAGCTCCTCCTCCGTGCCTGATCCAAATTGGTATTACGGAGACAACTTTCAGAGCTTATTAATTAAGAGCGCACATCAGGACTTGGACTTCATCAGACTTACTTTAAACTGCCACTTGCAGACTTATTCACACCAGGCTTACAATGTGTGTGCGCTCTTCCAGACACATTCCAGAACCATGACTTTTTGAGCTTGAACAGACCTCTTAATTGGCAGAAGTTGAATGCTAACAATAGAAAGAGATTACACCCTTTCCAATCGCAGTGGGTGGATGTTCTCCGCCCGAGGGTGGTTCCACCTCACCTGTCAACAGCATTATATAGAGTTGAGTCTGCACATGCCACCTTGATGGGGCCGAGGGCTATTCCCCCTCTACGGAACCGCTTCGTAAACGAGTCCCCTTACTAGGCGGACCAAACCAGCGACCCTCCTTGAATGAGCACCAACCCTTTGAAACCAGCACCTGAGGTGAGCCAGCACGCTTACATTCCACGGCAGCTGCTACTGACTCTACAGACACTCAGGGCCAGCCCTCCAGGCAAGTACCCACCTCCAGATGTCCTTCAAAGCAGAAGGTTCAACCACTGCCACCCAGAGTCCGACCTGCGACCAGCACGGCCGAAGACGGGGCTTCACACTGATCCCCTGGGTAGCCACAATTTTCAGACATGCGCACTGAGTTCTCACCCAGAACAGCCAAACCCATCCAGGACGCCAGTCAGTCCCTTTATGGGAACTCCACCACGCCTGGACTTGCCAGGTCAAGCAAGGCCTCAGCTAGGGAGTGCAATTCGGGAAGGCGAGGAATATATACGACCCCTGGAAGGCTGACCTAGGACCCTGCGTATCTATTTGGCATACCCTATGCATATACAACCAATATGGCCACCACTGTTCTGCCCTAGTGAAGCAAGCCTCCCAAATCCTTCCGGTGGATCGGAATGTGCCTTTCTTAGGCTCGTTTTTGCAAGGGGGGGGGGGGTTACCGGTGTTATTTTGAGGAAAAAATTAGAAATTTTGTGGTAAAAGGAGAATTTTAAGGGAAAATATAAATTTTGAGAGACAAACGGGAAATTATCAGATAGTGGCGGTCGGCTTCGGCTCCGAACCCAGCTTCCTTTGTGTCAAACTTCCCATAATCGTACTACGTATATAAATGTAAACTTAATAAATAAGTTTTTTATATGCCTAAAATCGTATTAGATTTATATATATATATATGTATGTATATATAAAGGGGTGTTAGTATCTGCGTGTTTTTCAGTTATCTGCGATTCCTTCTCACGCGAACGTGTTCGTGGGTTTTCTCAGAGTGCTGCCATATTTTTACATTTAAAATATATGGTAGAAGTCGTTCTGTGAATATAAGCTGGACTCCTTACTAGAGCAGTACTAGAAATGTCTCGCCAACTATATGGATTGTTTGCAATGTGTTTCGTTAAGTGGTTCTAGAGGGCAAGTTCATACACTATATGAATGGTTCCCCAAATAGCTTCACGAAGTTTTTCCCAAAAGGAGAAAACATGGCGCTGGACAACGAAGATGTCTGTGTGCCACCAGTTCTAGCCAGGTCAGATGGCGCAACATGGTCGGTCGTGGGTATGCCCGCGAGCATGCGGTGTCGATGGTGTGTTCTCAAATGCCCGGTTGTATGACTCTCAACTTTGCAGGGCAATAGCTTGCCAAACAGCAACCGTCGTGTGTAGGAACTGGAAAATTCCGCTAATTCATTTTACAACAAACTAAATTTCAAATACGTGTACATTTCTGTTACGTTTGCAAATTGGATCACAGTTTATTAGACACGCCCCAGGTGAAATTTGATTCAATAACAGAAATACAATGTAACAAGCATCGAATCTCATGACACCTGGTCTGAGGTAACACTGGATACACTCTGGGGCAGCAGCCAATGAACAGAAAACTGAGGTTCGGATATACGTAGGAATGTGGAGTCTAGCCTACAGGTCGTTTAAAACGCGAAATATTCCTGTCTGTAGTCATGTGACGTATGACAGAAGCATAGCTATGGAGACATCTCAAATGGATGTCTCGCGACAGGAAATAATGTGTTTCGGGACATTCTTTATTGTTTTTTGTGTGTCTTGGGAGTCGTTAGGATTGGGGCATTCGAACACAGCTTCGTGCCAGGGTGCCATGACATAGAAACCTCATGCTCGTGCATTCCTCCGCCATTTTTCCCTAAACATTTTTCAAATTTCCCAAAACAATTTTAAAAATATTATTTTTATAAATTATTTTAAAGACTCCACAATGTGGAGGAATGACTCATTTTTGAGCAATGAGGAGCTGAGGGTTTTCTCAGAGTCTACCCCTACCATACTTCACGCTCTTGCATTCCATGTTGGGAGGGTTATAGCCCTATGAGAACTTATANAGCACTATGAGCATGGAAATACGTGCTTCATTTTCACCTTCCAAACTTTTAACTCCAGCAGCAAAGGCAACAACCAGAAATCAACCAACCATAACGACCCAAACATGGTTCTATTTACGCCCACGAGCCATGTACACCTACCACAGCTTATCTCTAAATAGTATAAAACAAAGTAGCTTATCCGCGTCATTCTGTGTATTCCCCTAGTCAATTTGCAATTAAAAATAATATACAGGCCCTACTTGGTATAATACAAGCTGGCACTTGTTAAAGCGCTGATATTTCCCTACTTCGACTATCGTGATGTTTATAATAATCTGGCACCAAATCTTTCCATGAGGCTGCAAAGATTACAGAATTTGAGCGTGTGCTTTATTTACGATTTAAAAACTAGCAAAAATACTACCACATATCACAAAAAAAAAAAAAAAACTCTTTTGGCTTTGTTTAGTTAGCAGACGTAAACTTCACACCTTTCTGCTGTTATTTAAAGTGCTGGCAACCGACCATTTGCTCTCCCTTGCCATGCAAATCCAACTCTTGTCTTCTTATCTCGCTCACGGAACTCGTTCTCGAGTAGCAGGTAAATTTGACATTCCACCTCGCAGAACTGACTCCTGATCATTCGCTGTTAAAGATGCCGCCTCTGGAACTGCTCGAAACAGTGACTTACGCAAGTGTAGCCAGTCACCGTCTTTACAAGTTCCGTTCGCAAACATTCTGAACTAGCTCACCAGTAATTACTCAGTAAGTACTAGTAACGTAACCGTACCCTCCCACCCTCCTCCACACACACATTGCTGTGGGTGTGCGCGCACATTTGTGCATCTTAAGTTTTAACCATTTGTGCAGTAAGTTTATTGTATTGGTTTTTGTGGCTGAATTGGTTTAGTCATCTAAAAATAATTACAGTGCACTTCTGTGGAAGTAAACGCACTCTTGTCTTAAATGCACCACCAAAAATAAGGCTAAAGAATTAAAAAAATTAATATACTAAAACAATACTTTGAGAATTAAAAATAAATAAGCACATATTAACTAGTGTAATTTTAAAACCACGTTTCTTAATTACAGCAGGAAGCTACGTGGTGTAAATATACTTTAAACTATCTGAATTTTAATGTTAGGGGGGATTTTGACACTCATTACTGTCAAAATATTGCAGTTTGTTTCATGCCATAAACTTTCTATAACGTCAAATCTGTACTTTCATTCAAATTTCAACATCTCTTTAAATTGGACTATCAAAAATTAAGATGGAAATAGTATTTTCTGGAACCCCACGGCAATTATCGTACACGTATCTCCCAGCGACGACATTGTACTGTAATGTGCCTGCTAGTCTTCTCCCACTCCGTTCTTACCGCCATCTTCGCTAGGAATGCCACCAACTAAAATAGCTCATTTGCATGCCCATTATAGGATGTCCACCTATACCATATAGGGTATAGGTGGACTCACAACCACCCACCTCCTCCGTCAATCAGACATCAGTCTGTATTTTCGTCCGTCGGTTGAAAGCGATTCACAACAATCTGTCGTCTGTCAATCCGTCTGCACGGCAAAATGTCAGTGTGACAACTTAACATCGTGATATTTCTTTCGTTGGAAATACATCTCGAAGAGAGAAACATCTTGTGGAAATAATTTTTTTACTTGCTTTATTGTTTACATTTTAAATTCCTCAATTTACCACCAAAGATAAACAAACACATATCCACCGCCTTGCATTTTATTTCAAAGTGCATATTCGTGTCTACGGGATGTAGTCAGAAGGCGGTGGCCCAACCGTCAAAAGTTAAAGTTTGAGAAATATTTTATGTATTGACGGATGGGAAAAAAAATTTGCCTTGCGATTGGTTGAAGATCACGTGACCACTGGATGCGACGGATGGTTGCGAGTCAGCCATAAGTTCATCAGTGTTTTAGTTCTACACGCAGCAACGCTTCCGTGGCAGCGATCACGCTGATTTAAATGGCTAATACCAGGTGCAAACAGACCCTACCAGAAGAAAGAAAGAGAGAAAGGGGGGGCGGGGGGCAACTCTGTGAACCTAATAACGGTAGAGCAACACACTTCAACAGCTTATTGAATTTTAGAGTAGTTACGCGCGACAAAAAAAAGAGGCACACAGAAAATACGATGATTTTAAATTAGTTTTAATAAAAGACAAATAGTGATTAATGTTTTCTGCACATAACTAATATCCCTGCGATAATCAGAAACATTTTGTGGTACGTCTTATTTTTATGCTCTGTTAGTGAAATTTATTTAATATGGTCACCTCATAATAGAGACATCGCCACTCATTTAAGTCTGTATAAATAAATTAATGTGAAGCGCTGTATTGTAATTATGGTTACTTCATTATTAAGTAGAAGAAAAAATGGAAAAATTTGTCTCTTTGTAAACATAATTGACTTTACGTGTGTTGAATCAAAGACATTGCTTAAATATGATATTATACTATTAGGGCGGTATTTTAAAATCTCTCATAAGTTTTTTCAAATGCATTTTTAAGATGTTGGGCAGACATGTGTCGTTAAACTAATTTTACCTGTGTAAAAACAATTAGAAACGTACCTGACAAGACCTTCAAGACACATTCTGTTAACCGCTTTAAGCGTCGCCGTAAATTATTTTTATTCTTGCACACATTTCAATTTTTTTTGGGAAAGGGGGGGGGG
>NQII01003460.1:196555-245320 GCA_002778355.1 Clitarchus hookeri | reverse complement strand
GGGGGGGATATATATTTCACTGTACACTTAACAAAAACGGGAGTAAACAAATTTCAAACGAAATTCCCACCAACACCACGACTCTTCCTGTCGCACGGAACACAGTTAGTGGCCTTCAGGTGCTCGCCCGTTAAGCTTCTTCGACTTGGGCGGAAATCGCTGAACGTCTGGAAATTTCTCCCGAAGCACAAATCACCGGACAGCATTTCCGGACGGTCTGAAAACACCTGAACTTGCCCTCCCGCAGTTCAATGCGGGGTCGCGGGAGTTGAATTCCAACGGCAGTAGCGTGGACGAACGGGACAGGATGTGAGAGACAGCCGACAGAAAGACAGTGCTTCCGTGCCGGTCACTCACTCACTTGCTGTGGGGCTACGCTTGTGCAAAAGAGAGAGAGAGAGAGAGAGAGAGAGATACAAGCTCGCGGCTGCGAGCCGAGATAACGAGAATGGAGGAATTCCGTGACGAGGCCCGAATGTTGCCGGCATTGTGCGGCGGCAGCACGCACGAGCGTGTGTATTCACTCTCCATACTGGCATCTTTACTATATTCTATTCAAACTTCTTGAATCAAACCTTTGAGAAATCAGCCCATGGAAAACGTGCTTGGTTGTCTCCTGAACATCTCAGGTATCACAAGGGTTTTCTACTTGCGTTAACATGAAAATACCTATCTTTGGTTAAATTTAACTTTTACTTATATTCCATCTATAAATTATAATATTTTACTTATAATTAATATGTATAAAGACAGGGAGAAACTAAGCGTGTTGGCAATGCCCAGTGAGAAATAGTTCTTATGCAGAATATTATTACACTAAAAGCGCACAGGTGCAGTACGCGGACCTTTGGTGTAATTTTCTACACCAGATTAAACTTATCTCTTTTAATTTTATTTACTTACTTATAGTTAGACATGCCCTGGAAAACTCCAAACTAGTAACAAACGTATAATACCAGAGTAACTTGACCTCTTTTAATACACGGAAACACAAACAACAAAAATGTTTAAGATATTAACGCAAAATATGCAAATCGGTAGTTAATATGTACCGATACCTCCCTATTGCTATGGCGTATAGTAGGTATTGAATCTGCTCTCTGCGTAAGGCACCATCAATTGATGCTAGCCCTCAGTGTTAGGGCGTAGGAATATGTCAACACTATTGTCNTCTGCTCTCGGCGTAAGGCGCCAGCACTTGATGCTAGCCCTCAGTGTTAGGGCGTAGGAATATGTCAACACTATTGTCCCTAGGTCCAATTTACCAAATAAATTCACTTTCCTTGCGAGTTACCATAAGTCAATTTTATTTATGCTTAACAGGGTCACTTCTACAGGTACACACGAGACAAATCTCCCCTCCCCTTTTTCTACGTAGGCTACGTATGGCTCGACGCGGCGATTTGCGTCGTGGGGGAGCAAGATTCTTCACACTTCCTGTATGGCTTTACTTATCTGACTTGAGGCGCTGGTCTTCTCTCGGCTGGCGACCTGGGACCGCTCCGGCACTTGGTGGACGTCTCGACGCCTGGTCTCGAACTCCTCCTCCCGGTTCCACTCCGCACTGTTCATTTGATGACAGCCGACTGCCGTTGGCGTTTCGTCCCGGATCCACTCCGCACTCCTTGATTCCCGTCGGCCGACTGCTGTTTTCTCGGACTCTTCCCCTGCCTCCTCCGCTCCGCTCTCTCGCTTGACGTCCTCCGACTGACGTTGATGTCTTGATGCATTCTTGCGGACTCGTTTCTCCCGGCTCTGATCCACACTCCTCGCTTGACGACGTCTGACTGCCCCGTTCCTTCCTCTCTCTCGTGGTTTTGTATGCTCGTTCGCCATATTGAACTAGCATCCCCTCTGCACGTGGCCGGGCTGCTCGCCGCGTCCTCCTGAGTCGTAAAACACGTGTTCGGCACNTGCCCCTCGATTCTGGCCTAGAAGTTTAAGTGCTTCGTCCTGCACGTGCTACTTGGTGGGTCCCC
The DNA here is from genome assembly GCA_002778355.1 of Clitarchus hookeri. Lineage (NCBI taxonomy): Eukaryota > Metazoa > Arthropoda > Insecta > Phasmatodea > Phasmatidae > Clitarchus > Clitarchus hookeri. The sequence continues at coordinate 243,341 of NQII01003460.1, read as the reverse complement.
TGGTCGGCGCACATGTTTTGTCCGCGGCCTCCAGATATTGCGTCGCTCGCATCATCTCTGCACGTGGCCGGGCTGACCGCTGTGTCCCCTGCATCGTAAAACACGTGTTCGGCGCACTAGCTATCCGCACGTGGGCCCGGCGTCGCCCCTTGACTCTGGCATGGAAGTTTATTGTTCCGTTCTGCACGTGCGGGAACACTTGGTAGCACGCCTTGCAGCTTCCTGGTACTCTCGCCAAACCCTTAGTATTTATTGCGGTCGTCCGCCTGCGAGTTTCGCCAGAGCGTGTCTTCTGATGAATAAACTGTATTTTGGGACGCGTCAGTACAAGGTACAAAATTCTTTCAAGAAATATTTTGTCTTCCTCTCCACCTCATTACACGTACCACTTACCCATGCACAAGCGCACTTGATTGGTAACAAAATTATCCCTAGTGGAAATTAAAGTCAAGAAAGGCGAATATAAAAATTGTGAAGNGGGGGGGGGGGACTTACCTGCTTGTATTTAGTTTCCATTTATTAAAACCACACGTATGCTAAGCAAGTTATGGCATAAAATCATACAAGATTAATAATTATTAACTTTCACCCTAATTTGCAATGTATGATATGCGTCTGTATAATGAATAATTAATTGAAAGTACTCATTTCCGTATCACAGCTGACAAGCAAACCTCTATGGTGAGACAAACGCAATCATTTGTGGCATTTGTAGCTTGTCGGGTTGGTAAAAATGTCAGTGTTTGCTGAAAGCGTTGCCTCAGTGTTGCACGACTAGTTCTATATGCCACATTTTCCCCCTTGCAAACGATGTCGATGAGGCTTCCCCGTAAAACTGACATCTGTTATCTGTGTTGTTAATAAAACTGTAACCCAATAATTAATACTTCAACAGAAACACGAGCATTTACAAAAAAAATATCTTTACATCAAATCTGAAGACATAAAACATTTCATAGGAGTGTGTTTCAGGCTCTCTGCAACACAAAGTTTTCCTTAGCCTGTCGTACGCTGAGTGCGCTTTCTTTGGTAAATAGTTAGACCAAAAATCATAAATATACCTATATTCAAGGATTTTGTGAGGCTCTAGTAACAAAAAATTAACGGGCAAATTCACACCACTATAGATTTAGCGAGTGTTTTGAATTGTATCGTAATGGGTTATTAACGTCCCCCGGTGTTACGCCTGGAGGCTTACAAACTAACTTATAACCTATCTTAAGTCAACACCCATGCCTTACCTGGAATTCTAACCCAGAACCTCGCGCTCCCCAGACACGGTGGCGCACCAACAGACTACGTCTCGGCGTCGACTGTAGTTTGTGTTGATACATGTGTACATATATGCACGCATACTGTGTGCTGTAATTGCGACATTCCCTCGCCTTACTGTCACCTCGACATTCGACAAAATATTTTACGTAAGCCAGCCGGCCAATGCTGTGTTCCCTGCAAGGAATCTGCGACATCAAGGATTATTGTTCATCTGGTAAGTATTTCTATGTACTGATATCGAGGCTTTCGGGGAGTTCTGGCCTCGGTGTGTGGTTGCTACATTAAGTTGTTCAATGAAGGCTTGAGAACAATAACAAGTAGATTGAATTTTCGCTGTGCACTTATAATTAATAAATTTGGTGACTCATGAAATTTACAACAGGTACAACCCTTGCAGGTCCAGAAGCATGCTTGTTCTACGGGTCTGAGAACAATTGTAGAATTAGCGTTATTGTGGCGTTGAGTTGAGAGATTGGGGCGCCTCTTAACAAGGCCTCGAGAGCAGATAAGGGTGAAATGAGGCGAGATTAGATCAGCACCAGAATGAAAGGGCGGGGGGAAACTAGAGATTTCTGAAAAAAATTGAAAAAAATACCGACCAGCGGCACTTTCGAAAATGTTTATGGAAATGTGTCTTGGTGCGAGTTCCCGAAACATATATCAAGAACAAAATTTGAACTGGACATTTTTTTTTACGGCGCGAGATTTATTTACAAGATATTTGTTTACTGGTAACTCTCATATACAACAATATTTGTTACAGAGTAAAGTTATCGATTTAAATAGTGATTACTTTTGCAAAAAGTTAGTAAGATGAATAAATTCAGTACATATGAGGAAACATTTGTCGTAATGTTACTAAAATAGTATCTACAGCACTGTGATATTGGAATTTATATATCTTAAAGAAAAAACTTTTAGAAGTCCATCTTAAAAAAATAATTTTTAAAAACAATGAAATTAAGTTATAAGTAAGATTTTTAAAATTAGTTATTTTTAAGTCCTACACAATAAAATTTTATACATTTTAAACAAGTATTTCTGCATATGTACTGATTTTGTGGTTTCTTGTTTGAAACCTATATCCTACATTGTATTTATGAAAATTGTTTGGTTAATTCAAATATATAGTCAATAATTAAGTAGTTAAAATTCCATTCTTTATGTTATGTTTCTGAGTAGCCGGAATCCCAGATGCTTTTTAGAGCATATTTTGTAACAACTTTGCCAAAGCTTGGAATATTAACGTATTTAATTTTGGCTTGCAAGGAAAGTAGAAAACCTTTACACATGCATACCCATACCTTTATTACTGGCACACCAAAAGTGACGTTAAGCTATTTGGCGCCACAGGTTACCATATATCCTAAGAAACTCGCTCCAAAAAAGCGGAGAAATTGTTATACGGCTTCCTCTTTTCGACATATTCTTTCCATTCAACGCTTAAAACGATTGAGAATAGTACCTATTGCTCAAAAGGAAAGGTTATAAGTGCGTACATCTAAATAAAGGTTGTTTGCGGTAAAGTAAGTACGTTTGAAATAAACCTTTGGAAAAAAAATCACTGTCCATAACTACATATACACGCTACAGTGTAGATGGGCATGCCGGCATCTGGTTAAGTTGGCATTGAATAAATAAAAACAGTTATGAACACTAGTCGTATTGCGATTGCAACCTTTATATTTATGGTACATGAAGTTAGTGTTTCTTGTTTTACACACATTAGAGTAAAAATGTGGATAGTAGAAAGACATTTGCATTTTTAACAATTCCACGGTTCCACTTGGATGGCGCATGGTATGGATAAAGTGACCAGGTCCAAGGCAATGTTAATTTTGTGTGTGAATAAGCAAGCCTACACATTTGTTGGAAATGTTTCAATTTCTTTGCTTAAATTCACTTTCAAGATTAAGTTTCATCACAGGACTGTTTTAATCATCCTAGTCTTCATTACTACCATTTTCATCTGAATCACTGTCACCATCATTCTTGCTGGTACTAGGACACTGCTCAACACCATGATCCTCCCATAGGACGTCGTCCTTGGTGCCGTCCATTGCATTTCTTGAACCTCTTGACAATGCTTTCATTCCACTCACCAAGATCTGCTACAGATGACTTCGACACCATTTGGAGTGAACTGGTGCTCTCCAGAAAGCAAAGCATCCCACTCATTGTATTTCTTCTGCAGATTGTCTTTAAAAGGGTTATTCACAACATCAAGGACTTGTCGCAGATAATCCCACCAGGAATTATTACAAAGTCTGTCTTCATCGCCTGAACTTATTTCTTAACCTATGGTGTGTCTAAGTGGCCTCGGAATGCATCCGAGACGAGCATGCCTGTAATTTCTAACAATTTAACCTAAGCAAAGTTGAAACACAAACTTNCATGCAGTGTTTTTGCATGTCCCGTGTATTACCTGCGGCCGGACACGAAGCTAATTATTGGCTCTCAAGACCCCGCTGTTATATTCTGTACCATATAAGAAGGCCACTTTTTGACAGCTCGGCGAAAGTAGCGCCACTGTTTACATCTGACTACATATCCTTCCGCCATCAGCTGGTCCGTCAAGTCGGGGCTGGAAATATGTGCCGTGGAATAACGTTAGAATTGCTTAAAAACTATTCATGCGTGTCTACGGAATCAAGGAGATGGGTTTCGAGAGAACAATATGGCGTATAATTTACATAGACGAAGATTACCGGCCGAATATAAATAACTTATACTCCAAATCGTTGTAGATGAAACATATGTTACTTTAAAAATTATGCAGAGCTCGTGGAAAAATATAACTATTGGCATATGTTTGTAAATTCGTTATATATCACGCAGGAAAGAGGTTAATTTCTGATTGGTAATAGCTCGCAGCGCGCAGCACGTCATGGTGAAGTTTTGAATAACTCTCTTTATGGTCAACAGATAGCGTATTGTTTAAAGTTGATAATTCTTATGTTACGGGCTGGAAATATATTTAAAATTCGTGTCGTTTCGTCAAATTGTTAGAAAAAATAATTCAACATTATTATTCAATATTTCTGTATGCTTTTGGAATTAATATCAAGGACGTGTTGAAAGCGAGGTTGGAGAGGGATGATACGACGTGAAAAAGTTTTCTGAAGTTAACACAACTTCAGAAAACTTTTCCAAGTCATATCGTTCTATTGTACATTTCATTTTGATCACCTAAACATAACTAAATTATCACAAAGTTTAGTTTTTAACACTAACAACCATTGTTTTGTGACCTTGTAAAATAAAATGTATTAATTAATCTAAGAACTCTTTCTTGTCCGCGTATTTTCTGCTTTTCTGATGTGCATCGGCAGTGCACTCAGAATAGCCAACGTAATTTTAACTTTTGTTCGTTCGTGCATCAGCTGATACAGGATTTTGTAAATGGCACTTTGTTTGTTTCGTAAACATCAAATTGCCACTCACTGACTGCCAGAATGTGGCCTTCTTATACCGTATGGACCATATAAAGTAGTTGCTACAGCACTGTTTACACATTGCACACATAGATACAGGTAACCTATATTTCCTAGTTACAAATCGGTTAACTTCTCCTAACAAAATTAACATACACTATAGCAACAAAATATTACGACTAGTAACATTTCACCAAAAACTAATGTTTCTCATTGGCATGGGAAATATGCCTACGTGATTTTTTCTGTCCGCTCAACATGTTGGCGACACTGCTTTTACAATAACATTGTTCATGTTTGCTGTTTTAAGGATAGCAGTTAATTTATATATTATATACTCACATATATTGCAGTACTTTTAGTGTAATGAGCAAACTGTTTATACAGTGAAACCTCGTTGCATTTGATCTCATTTATTCAGTTTTCCGTAAAGAGTGTGTTTTTGGATAGTCCCAACTACTATCCCATTAAAAAATGTTAAAAAACCAGCACAAGACTCTTAAAAAACCAATTTACCGCATTCACTGACCAGATATTCTGCCAGAGAGCCAAAATATATTCAGGACAATAGTTAACTATGAAATACAGTGAATTTCCGATGATTCATTCCCATTATTTACATTTCACCGTATTTCTCATCAGTAAATTCACCATAGTGCGCGCATCATTCGTTTTTGAATGCCATGTGAATGCAAAACAGGGACAATCGACAACTGGTGCTATTGATAGAATTGCTTACATTCCGCAACAGTTTTTTGTGTTCTATAGACTAAGATTCTTCTTCCTTCGCCTCTACTGCACTCGTAGGTCGGCGACAATGAGAAACCATCTTGTATTCTCATTTCACTTATTTGTTTACTGCACTCATTGGTTTCCGACAATGAGAATAAATCACGCAATCACAGACAGTGTGTTCATCTATGGCCTTCGGGCCTTGTCATTGCAAAAGGAATTTGGAATGAGGTGAGAGCCGTGGCGGTATTATGACAGGCATAATTATTATCGTCAACTATCGCCTTCACGTTTGGTTAGAATCGTAAAGTCTTGAATAAGACTTGGCATGTAATGGTTGGCAAAAATTGTTGCAAATAAATCAAGATGTAATTTTAACAGAGGGATTGAGCACGGCTCGGCCAACAAAGGAACACTGAACTAGAATATGAAAATAAATAAAAACTAAATTTCAAGAATTGAAGTTATTAATTTAAAGTGAATATTTTATCATAAATTGACTCGAATAAGTTGTTTTTAATGACATCTTTTAGGCTGTTGGTTTAAACAATGCATCGTGAGGTTATGTACAATATTTCTCAGGTCTAAAATCCAAGCCAGCATCCATTGTTTTCCCCCATGCTTCAGTTTTTGTCGTCGGTTCACTGAAAACCATTCGACAATCCACTGCATATGCAAAATCTGACGAAACCTCAGCTTCTTGGTATAACTTTATTGATACTCAATTTGATGAGGCCAAGATAGCATTTTTTGGAAAAAATAACTTGACCTCCTTTCAGGTAAATACGGTAATATTATAAAGCAGATGACTTCTAAATATAATTACGCTGTAGAAGAGTACAATGGCAAGACAAACACATTTAAGATGCCAGAGGTGTGGATGGCGTCGAGTAGCCCTGGCTGCTTGGCAGGTTGGCATCTATTTTTAAAAATTCCCTACATCCAGTACAAAGCTCACCAAGTGCAACATACAAGGTTCGACAAATTTACTTTTTAGCCAATTAGCCAATTTCTATCAAATTTTTATACTTTTTCACCTAAATCTTTTACGATTCCTTAAAAACGAGTTGTTACAGAAATATGGTCGCAATGAATGGGGTCGATATAGAGAGGCACAATTGTCTAATGGCTCAGTGTAAGTTCTTCACTCACTTCACACAGTCCATAAGGTTCCATGCCTATAAAAAATTAACATGCGTGTACCATGAAACTGCACGAAAAGCAAGGCCAGCCCCTACAAGTGTTCAGAAGACCACCTTGTATGCTCCTGTTACTCTCCTGGTTTAGTAAGGCGAGGATAGCGGCACACGGTGCACATGTGAAATGATGGTTCGAGTGGAGTACAGTAAATGGCAATACTTTATTTTATTGATTGCAGTGTACAGCAGGTTAGGAGGCGGCGGCCTTGGCAGCCAGCCGCTTGTCCCTCTCCTCCGCGATACTCAGCTTCACTCCTTTGCCCTTCGGCAGCGACACGTACGCCTTCGTCGCCTTTCCAATTATGAACACGTTGTTCAACCTGCGACACACACACACACATCATATCTCATCCCTGTATAAGCTGTTCATGGTTATTTAAGCACATCTGAAACAAACCTTAGAACAATGCATGTATTTTAACATGCACACTGACTGGCATGTACCCCACTAACTATGGGAAGAATGTAGTATTAACGCTGAATTAAGACTATTAGGCAAACACTTATGAATAATGGTTATTTTTTAAATTTCTGTTACTTTTCTAATACATACACAGTCAACTCTCGAATATACGACTCTTCGTGGTTTCTGGGAAAAGGGTCGTTATCTCGAAGGGTCATTATTATTAGAATTTTAACCAATCCTGACAGATCCCCGATCCCTATGCTCAATAATTCTGCCTAAGTTGTACTAATGCAGCTTTTGAACGGCTTTCGGTGCAAAATTACACGTTACAGTGATCAACTACAGCAAAATCTTGATCGTATAAGTTCTCAAATTACTCAAAAATGGACTCATACGCTCTATGCCCTTGTAAGATATCTCCCACGTCGCCAAAATTTAGTCTAAACACAGCACGCCGTGAAAATTTTTAAAATTACAAAGTACATTTTCAATGTTTCTTAACAAACGAACAAATGCTATATTAACAAAACAGTTCATTTTAATACAGACTTTGCCTTACAAAATGGCATCTTAGGCACTTATACAAGACCTGCCTTGCAGACAAAAATTATGTAAACTTTGTCAGCCTGCGTAGCTTTTAACGAGTTCACATTAAATTTCAATGAGTTTTTGGATGAAAATCACAGGATTTATTGACGAAATGATTACTTATTATTAACAAAAATTACTTATTATTAATGCTGCATTGCATGGTTCCGGCAACATTGAAAAAGTGTGTAAGCTTGTAAGGCTCCCAAACAAGGGAAATATCCTAACATCGGTATCGCTGGTATGGGCAAAATGTGGAATCGGCCCATCCCTATTATTTCCCAGACAACATTTGAACTAGATCTTTTGTGTTACCGCTACACATATACGTGTAATATACTTTACTAAATGGGTTCAAAGTAGCATTTGTATTAATATTCTGTTTGAAAATATTAACATCACATTTGGTAAGTATCTGTTTTCAGATGGCATTTGACTGACAGAAATTCAAAAGGCCTCCCTACAGCTTAGTAATACTATTGTATTTCCCAGAAATATTTCCATTAAATCAGTATATTTTTGCTTCAACCGATTGACAGAATCAGCCTTATATGTATTTCTTTTCATAAACTTTATGTAGGTGATTTGCATGTAATTTACGAAACCAGTCTTAATTAAAGTAATGTAATATGTCAGTCCTACCAGAGTACAGACAAAGTTTGTCCGTACTAAAGCAAGATGATCCCAGAACCAGCAAAAATACGGCTCTGAATACGAAACAATTGGTTGGAGAATGATCTTTCCTTTGTCTGGTCTAACGATGGCTACGAATAACGCCCTACGTTAAAAACAAATTATGATGAGGGGAGCATTAAAATTACAGACGTGTGCATGCTTACCTGGTGGCAAAAGTATGTCCTTGCGAGTCCTTGACGTGCACAATGTCGAAGGAGCCAGGATGCCTCTCCCGACTGACGACAGTGCCCACGCGCCCCAAGTTACGACCTCCAGTGATCATGCACAAGTTTCCTGCAAACACCACACTAGCCTGAGACCACACAACAAGCACGCACACACACCTATCAGAACAGCCAACGTTCCAAAAGAACTCAGGAGGACCAACAGAGAAACTAGCACTATCCTTACAACAAATTACCTCACATCTTAGCTATTCAGGGTTGCCACATTTTTTAATTTGGAAATTCCTTGACATTTCCCTGCTTTCCAGACAAAAATAATATTTACCCCTGATCATTTCTGCAAGATATTTTCATATAATGATTCAGTGAAACCTCGTTGTTGCATTCCCACTTATGTGAATTTTTTTTAATGGTCCCAACAAATATCCTATATAAACAATGTTAAAAAAACCTGCATGCTACACCTATAAATCATCAATTTACCCGCATCCATCAATCAGATATTCCGTTCGAAAACCAAAATATATTTGGAACTACCGTATTTTATCGCATATAAGTAGCAAATTTTATTTAAAAATTTTTATTGAAAACTTGGGGTGCGACTTATAAGTGAGAAAAATTCCTCCAGCCCCGCACTAACTTTTCATTTACTACAAATTAACGGCCCGTGGCTCGATTTCCAAACTCTTCAGCGAACAAAATTACTTTCATTTTGAAACCTGCGGTGTAGGTACTTCGCTTATCCATCACGAGAACTCTGTCGCACTTCTTCACTCCCACAACATCAAAACAACACTAGGTGCGGCGCAAAGACGATACAAGAGAAAGACCTGTAATGTGCTGCTAGCTCTGTACATTCCACAGGAAGTTTTCGAGAATAATCGATTATTATGTCAGTTATCATATTGCAAGAATCAATACCTTTTATTTCATTAGATTCTTTTAAAATTTCCTTTTCTTTTAAGGAATGCGAAGGGAATTACGTAACACAATTATTCAATTGCCTGACTGTATTTTGCACGTTTATTTAAAACTTTCAAAGATAAACTGCAGAGATAATAGTTAGGTTTTTGATGTTAACATAAATCGTTATAAATACTTGAAATATATAAAAAGAAAGCTCAATAAAATTTTCCTCCTAAAAAATATCACTTCAAATTAAATTACATGTTTATAAGTTATTTCTTTTTTCCAATAAATATATAAACTCCGGCAGTCAAGGCTGCATCTCGAGCGCTATAGGCCTGTAGCTACGCTTGGCAACACCGCTTGCTTACAAGGACACAGCTGCCACACAACCTTCGCCAAGGTCGCGTGCATCAGCCATCCGTAACGCAGGCCGTGTTGTACAGGATTTACAACGATGAGCGCAACCTATAATCGATAAATATATATATTTTTTTAACATCCATTGAAAATAAGGGTGCGACTTATAAGTGCAAGCGACATATACAATAAAATACGATAGTAAACAGTGGTTAGAAACTTATTAGATATATTTGGAATATTAAAAATAATATTAAACTACTAATACCTTAACTGTCCAATGATAACAGCTCATAGTCTTGAAATGTGATTGTACCCCTTCATCTAGACTGTCTCCCGTATACAATTGTAAATTTGTCAAGAAAAATGTAAAATAGGGGTTCTACTGTTATGATAATGTGATTGGACAGTGTCCATTGCCAACCATGAGACTAAATAAAAATAAAGAACACACACAGATATCGGCAAAACAAAACCACCACACAAGTAATTAGGGAAAGCTGTTTCCTAAAATGACAAGAAGACTGACAAACAACTTAATACAAAACAAGACAGACAACAAAAGCAAACCAATAGAAAATAAAACACAAAGATGAAAACGAAAAACACCACTGAAGTGAAAAAAATAGTGCAAGAAACAATATTCTACTTTAACTTGGGAGCTTCAATGTGTGCCACAAAACTCTGAAAACTAAGGCAGCAGACCGAGTAAGAGTGCTAAAACAATGCATTGTAAGATGCTACAGAGTAATTATCACTTGTCATAATAATAATTCGCCATAGCAAAACTTCTATTTTGCTATCCATGTGGTTATAGTGCTTATGTACAACTGTACTACACGACCAAGCCAGCGTGCATCTGGGAAAAAAATGTGGACCACATAAGTTGATGCCTCTCACTCCTGCTTACTGCAGGTGTCGGACGTTGTCCTGACTGTGGCACAGTGTTGCCATATCGACGTTTCAGCGAGGGCTGCTGCCTGTAGGAGTTGCTGAAGTTCACGTCGACAGGTGTACACACGCTTGTGCAAGCAATGGTATTCAATTTACCACACTCGCTATCGTTCTTACCCTCTCAACAGTTACACTAGCACTTCAACATCACCCCTTCCCGGCTGCACATTTGGCTTGATCGAGCAGTACATGTCGATACTGGACGACTGACTGGCTCCATAACATACGACCAATGAGAAGTTACCCGATTCAAACTTGATGCTGTCTGTGATCTTGGCGGTGGCAATGTCCAGCTGAATGGTGTCGTTGACCTTGATGACGGGGTCCGGGTAGCGGATGGTCCTGCCGTCGTGCGTCACGAGGAACGGCACTCCCTTGGGGCCCGTCTGCACTCTCTTCACTTTGCACAGCTTGTACTGCGGCACACACACACACACACACGTCACTACCAGGCACAGCAGGTACGTACTGCTCGGCAACATATGCATGCTCTTTGAATGACACTTGTAACGTGCTAAGTGATTAAATGGAAAATTACCTCAAACATACACCATTGCAGGGAAATGTCAATGAAAATATCATAGGATGACGTTGTCTTCTCACAATTTCTTGTGGCATTATTTGCGTGTTTCACATAGCCATTAATATCTAGTCTTGGCTTCTTGTGTATGTTTCAAATGTCCCCTTGTTTTTTCCTTGGCTTCCCAGCTCCGCAATGATGCATGTACAAAGTAATTTTTCATTTAAATTACGGTGGAAACACTATCCATCGAACATAGATGGATCAATAGTCAGTGCCCACAGAAAATTTTTTGTGGTCCCGACAAAATTCCTATGTAAACAATGCTAAAAAAAAGTCAGTTTTTGCCCAACCCATAATTTAATTACCCCATCAACCAAACAAAAATTTCTGTAGCATTGCCGAATATTACATGCTCCGATCATTCAACGACGAAGTATAAGTGCCAACTGTACTCGCCATGGCATACGAAGTCTCTATACATGCACAAGCAATACTAATAGAAAACACCAATAAAAAAAATTTTCAACAAAAATTATTTTCACTTACATCTCACTGCACAACACTTAGTCCTATTTATGTAATTTACCACTTCCGAATAACCTGTTCAGATTTCGCCACAATGTCGCAAAACTCATACTTTGTAACAAAAAAAAATTTATTCACCCAAAAATAAGACAATAGTTTTTACTTTAAACTGTATTTAAAAAATTGGGGTCATCTTCCAATCAACAGCAAACTGCTTCAATCTACAATAACAAGCAATGTTTACATACCCATTCGACTGCCAATCACATCACATGTACTGTAAATGCATATATTTTTCATATAAAAACACACACACACACACGTGATAATAATGCTATTACATTATGGTTATAGCATTAACCTATTGCTGCTATGTCTAGTATGGTGGCCATTTGGAATCCAAAACATGAAACGCATAGGTAACATGGTACGAACGTAGTGTGCATATTTTACACTTTCATACCATGGCCATGTTCCAAACTGCCAACGACCTGCGGAAAATGATGCATGGTTTTGGTTCCATAAGGGTGGCACTATCTGTACATATTTATTCCAAGTGATTAGTACCTACGTTCATATTGTTATTTTAGCCTACGGTCATGTTTTTTATAACACTGTATAAAGAACAGAAGTTTGTAAACAGTAATTTAAAAATATTTTCAGAAAGAAAAAGAGTTAAAATAAAGTGCCATATACCGTATTATTTTTAATGTCTTAAAAAATGAAATAATAACCTTTGTTATACTGTACATTTATAGCATCAATCTCAGACATTTAGTATTTTAATGTTATGCAGTGATTTAAGCAAAAAAATTAAAATAGAGAGTAAATTATTTTTCTTGTAACATTTTTGGGTGAATACGATAATAAAAATACCAATAGAAGTCTCAGACTACACATCCTGTATTTAGAGCACAAAATACAAAAACACTGCAAGTACAGTGCATATGTACTGTAGAAGTTTTCTTAGATGTTCAGCAAGCGACTGCAATGTTTACTGCGTCAGCCACGTTGGTGACGACCAGTAACCACAAGAAAACAGCAGTGCTATATTTTGACAGTTCTCGCTTCCCATAAGTTAACGGTGACAATTTGCAAAAGATACCACCACATATACTATTGTTCCAATGACTAGAGCAGGAATGGTGTCTGGCACAATGTTTGTAGAAACAAAGCCAACAACTGTTAGCAGGATAGGGCGGGTGACTTCCAGGCTGATCCGCAAGTGCGCAGCCGGCCTGGTGGACAACCAGTCCACTTTTCAAATTGTAATTACATTTTAAAAAAATGGAAAGTCTCTTGTATTTATGCATGTTCATGCAGAAGGTGCAGCCTGTTACGTATAAATATCTCATCTATTTATATAACACACAGACTGTACAGAGTGAGTGACAGTTTCATCTTGTTCGTGATATCTTTGGTTATCAATAGCAAAACAGCCCAAATCACAAATCTCCCACCCTATTTACAAGATGCCAATCCCCCTCCTAAACAAAATGGGGGGTTTATTTTGAGTAAATATGGTATAGTTTTAGCCACACTAGCTTTGATCATATCTGTAGCTTGTGCAACACAGCTGCCCACCTAGACACAAACTTTTAGAACGGAATACAGTAACACCCTCTTGTAACATTTTTCCGCTAATACCGCGCTAATTTCTAGTCTACGTCAGTTTTCCATTTAGCATAATGCATTATTTCCTGCATGTAACGTTGTTGGTATTCCTCACTTCAGGCATGTACATCAAAATTTCAAGCAAAAACAAAAATACAGAAGTACACACACGTGTTAATGTTTGGTCGTTTGTCATAGACATGAAGTTGAATGCACTGCAGTACAAAACAATAGGTAGTGCCCTCACATATGTAACTTGGTTTCTGATCTTCAGCAACAAAATGGCACCGTGATCACACTGTTCTTATTCTATGCAGTAAGGAATCCATCATGAACGGCATTTGGTCGAAAGCAGTCAAACCACGCTGGTCATGTTTTCGCACTACGAGATGGCTAGTTCTATGGAGACATCCATCACAACTTTTGTTGTTCCTAACCTCCAAGTCTAATTCTTTTTGCTCACTATTAAGGCTACAAATGATTTGTTGTTTTATAATACAGAAAGTTATTTCAAATAATTGTAAGTCATGATGGTTGACAAGAATAAGCGGAAATTGTATCCATCGGATTGAAAATTCTGATTAACCATGTGGACAAGAATTCCCAACCAAAAACGTGTTGCGATCGCAAAAAAAATTGGATAATTTCAGTTTCAACACTAGTGACAATTTTGAAATTTTTCTCGCAGTGTGTGCAAGTACAAGTTGCAAGCAAAAAATCAGAAGCGGGAAACACTATGAGGTTGACGAAAAACTGTTAGCATGGTTTAAACATGTGCAGGCATCCAGTGTTCCAGTTAATGAAGGAAATATTTTACAAGAAAAAGCAGACAAAATAGCTTTGAGGTTAGGACTTGCTACACTGTTATAACATTCCCCGTTATTTATATTTTCCTGCTTAATAAGCTTTCTTCTCTTGGTTCACAAACATGTTTTGCAATGAAACATTACCCTCTTATAAAGTTTTCCCTTCTATAAGGCTGACATTTCTGGGGACCCTTGAGAAATGTTATAACAGGGTTTTACTGAATATAATTTGTTGTTTTTAAAGCTCAATAGTATAAAAATTGAACCATTAATATTATAATGAACATGAAATTTATACAATGTTTAAATGGAATTGATACTTTTCTGCTTATAACATTTTTGTGTGTTTCTTGGAAATGTTACAACAGTGTTCTACTGTACGAATTAACAATTTCTCCCCCTGGGGTGGTACTAAAGACCCACATCTAGTGCATGTACTCAATGGACGTGGGTACACAGATAAAAATTGAAAACCTTTTCATGGTTCCCAGGAAAAAGGAAGTTATTTCAAAGAGGTTTTTATTGGAAAAACATTTTTGGTAAAATCTATTTTCATAGTTCCCCAAAAAGGGCCATTTCCAGAGGATCGATACTCCAGGGGTCTTAGAAACTAAACTTGACCCTAGTCAGCGTGGCTCACACCATTTAAGATTACAGATAAAAAATATTCAGTACCACAGCCCAAAATTTAACTGCCTTTCCCCTGATTAGTGTTAAGACATGTAATGAATATAACATATTACTGTCAAAACACCACAAAAACTACACAATGTTAATTAATGGCAATGAAAGTTTCTTTATCTGTTGAACATAAATTACCACGTGAACAGGCATAATCTATTTCCTCAGATGAGTAAGGAACAGTACTTCACATGTTACAATTCAGATGACATTCATCATCATTGGAAGTGCAGGACTTATAACAGTAATTGTTACGCACTAACACAAATGAGAGCATCATACAATACCTTCGCTTCCTCGGCAGTGATTCTGTGGATTGTGAAGCGTCCTTTCACGTCGTAGATGAGACGGAAGAACTCGCCAGTCTTCTCGATGGTCACCACATCTGTCAAGACAGCCAATATATCACACTGCTAGGAAGAGTTACCTCATTAAAAAAAAACCCTTTTTAATACAAAATAGTCTTCTTAACACTTGGAGTGATAGGGAATTTATTAAAAATTTGTGTGCTTAATAAAAATATTTATTAAGATATAACTTCTATTGGCTAATGCACTAATGAGTAGAGACCTGAAAAGATAGGTGTTATTTTCCCCAAAAATATTGGTTATTTTTTTGAAAAATAGCCGTTATTTTCTTGCTACAAAAATGCACATTGCTGCTTGAAAATGGCTCTATTTTTGCACGTCCTCTTTATAAAGACATACATAATGTGAGAAATGTCACTATTCGTAAAACCTGAAATTGGCAGTTTTATTCCTATTGAAAAGCAGGGTTTTTTTTTTAACAATTATTTTCTTGCAAAAATACTGTAACGTCAAGAAAAAATACAGCCACGTTTTTAAGACAAAATCAAAAGTTTCCTTCACCAACAGACAACATTGAAAACCATTTCACTTTTCTGCCCGACACCTGGAGCAACCCTCACAGTGCACTAACAAGGGCACGCTCCTTCATGAAGAGACTAACGCAAACTATTTGTACACCAATATAAAAGCACTGTTTAAACAAAAATAATAAAAGTGCCTTGTACGAACAGAAAATCAATTAGATAAATCTACCTGCATGTTCTTAACTATCTGAACTTTCAACAACACATTTTTTCGTTAGGCCTGCTAACAAAACTTTTGTTTGTTCAAAACGTGTCATTTTTTACCACATATAATCAAGAGAATATGTATGATAAAAATACAGTTAGCCGGAAGAAAACAAGAAAAACACATTTATGACCGCCACGCCGCTTTGCAAAAAGTAAATAATTGTTGGATAAAACGTGAAGATGCTATGAATGTAAACAAACTCAGCAGTTGGCGCGAATTCCGTAGATAACGTGGTGCTTGGTAGACGTGAACACTACAACGGCGGGTTTCCTGACCAACTCTGTATGCATTCGTATATGCAAAAACACAAAATACATCGTAAGAAGAAACTATGAGACATAAAATGTTAATTCGCGAAAATACCACAGGATTTTGTACAATTCGTGAATTACAGCTAGAATTCTCAAAAACCGTAATTTTTTGTTTATGTAAAAATTTGCATTTATAGCGTTTTCAAGTCTCGTGATAAAAATTTCATCTAACTCGTGCGTTTTCCTGTTAAATATTCTCTAGCCACGTGTATCCTATGGTCAAGGCCTTGTAATAATTCCCGNAAAAAAAAAAAAAAAAAAAAAAAAAAAAAAAAAAAAAAAAAAAAAAAAAAAAAAAAAAAAAAAAAAAAAAAAGGAACGTGTGTGTCATTCAAAGAAAGCTGCAAAACGTGATCCAAAAATTATTGACACTTATAGACATTCAAAATTTTTAACACGCAAAAATAACTAGTTGCTGCAACGAAGACGGCGGACGTTTTGTAAATAGTGCGGCAAGTATTCCTAACCTCCACCACAAAACGTGATATAAACATTCATTGTGAGTCTGTGTGCATTTGTTTTTGCCATATTTCATCAGCAAAGCAAAAAAACAGATCTTTGTGTAACACTCATTCTGCAAATATAGGTTTGGTTTCAAGTAAAGGCTGGTGTAAATTTTCAAAATAGCTTTATTCGAAGTAAAACGAGAAAAATCGCTTCATTTGTACTAAAATGCTAAAATTCGCGTTATTTTTTGTTTTATCCCAAATGCTATTTTTTCAGGCTTCTACTAATGAGCAGTCACCACTTTTACCAGAACTCTGTATTTCCAGGCTTGACACGTATGCCGTAATGTCCAACCAAACTACTACTGCATGGTAAGTACCATAATTACTGTCTCATTAAAAAAATTAGATAGAAAATGGTTTATGTAAAAAGTCTCTTGGAAAAAGACTTGCCACAATTTAAAAAATCCTGGACAGGTCTCCAAGCACAGGACACGCCTCGGGACTGCGACGGCAAACTGGGAGCAGTTAGGAACTATGCTCCAGTAATAGAATGGAAAGGCACGCACTGGACACGTCTCGGAACTGCGACAGCACAGCAGACACTGGCAGCAACCTCGCCAGGAGGAGGTATGGCACCAGAGGGGAAGTACCCCCACCATCGCTCCACTACCACCATGTCTGGCAGTCTGGGTCATTTGTGATTAATACTCAAAAATGATGGATATGTCAAATTGTGAAGAGCGCATCATACAATTCCTAAGAATTGTAAGTTAACTGATGGGTGTCCCATGCATGTGTTAACTTATGACACGTAAGGGCTTGTATATTTTTTTAACTCGGCATCGTCACGTGCAATGTCACGATGTCTAATCAGCTGTATACTAATGCACCCCTCTCCATCCAAGGGTGAATGAGAAGGGAAAAAAGATTGATTTAAAGAGAGGTGTGAACCACGAGCAGCCAAGCTGTATTCGTCACAACCATGGATGTGCAAGACGTGGTACTGCACACCTACAAACCTGGCAGAACTTTTGGGACACGCAAGAAACAATAGATGCGCAGTTAATAATTAGCCCAAGGACACACAAGAAACGGACATCGGATTTAAATAAGTCAGTCATAATAAGTCTGAGCACACACTTCCTTTATAATTACACAAGAAAGAAATATGCAAACGCAGCAACCCAATAAAGTTGCTCCTAAGCGAGCGGCAGATACTTGCCGAACATGCAAACTGCCCCCAGCCGTTCACAATCACCAGATGCACGCAGCCAGGCCACTCCAGCAAGGAAGAGAGGGGATGATCTAAGCCTCCCCACCAAAAGCACCCTCTGCCAAGAATATATCAGTTGGTTCCACGGAGCTTGCTTGAGCACCTCCTTGTGCTGGGACTTTCTCCTCCTACCTGAGGAGCCTACATAGGGTGGCCAGCAAATAGCATCTTGCAACAAATTCCCCGACCAACATACACTGAGAAAAAAAAAAAAATTATATATATATATATATATATTCATTTATAGGCAGCACCAACATAGCCATCCTGTATGGAAGTTTTTCTATGCAGTAACAAATATTTATAAGATAAACAAGAAAAACAACATGGAGATGGCAGACTTGGAATTACAAACATTCTCAGGGCCAGAAAAAAAGTCACAATAAAAATACAAAACATTATAAAGTGTTGACGCATGACGCGTCTAGCCAGAGAACAGAGCGACGATTTCACAACCTGCCATAACGTGCGTCAAATGCTCATACCGACGTCACCCGAAATTTTGCTGTAAATTGGGTCGCCAATGACGTAGGGAATTCCCTCTAGGGGATGGGATATAGTCCAGCAGCGAGGTGGAGAGATCAGTAGATCCCGAGGACTCAAGAGATGTGGGGTCAGCGCCAGGGGTGCGACCCAGTTGGACGGCCGGGACGTAAGCACCGGAGAGACACCCCAACACGACTTCCCGGAACGAAACCAGCACACAGTGGCAGCTCAGTTAAGTAACCGCGCCTCCAAATCCAACCACTTTCCCCCGACGTTTATGAACTAAAACTCTGACAGGTAAGGGACAAGAGTATATTGTACCATACCAATATGAGTGACGTAATGACGCAATAAAATAACTGTTTAGCTAACCGAATAAAAAGTAGAAGTATTTATTAGCCACCTGATTTCACCCCTGAGTATGTGTTCAGTTCGCTTACGCAATAAGGTTGACCAAGCGATCTAGCGCTCCATCATCCTGTAGATCACATACAGAGTGGAGAGCAGAATGTGACGTGTCAGTGTAGCAATTCAATGAGAACCATTACAGTAAATATTTTAACTGCACAAATCTTAAGTTAGCATTTAAAATCATTTTTCCACTACGTCAATGCTTGCCGCAACAATAAGAACAAAATTTAGCCAAGAAAATATCTATAATAATGATTATGACTACACATAATGGAACAAACAAACAAGCTTTTAAACATTCTTACAATTGTGGAATAAATTAAAGAATAATGCAACGCACAATTATTAGCATGTAGTAGGAGTGTAATATAAATTTCCTTATTAAATACATTTATTAACATTTTAAATTAATTCCCTGACCTTTCCAGAAATATAAAATTCCCTGACTTTTACAGGTTTTCCCTGAAGCTAGTCACCCTGCCATCGCAGCACGACTAGCCGTCATCTGATTGACAACCGTCAATTAGCCTCGGTACCCCAACAGTACTTCCGGTCCATTCCTCCTCCCCGAGGAGTCGCCAACGCCAGTTAGTTGACCTCTGGCAGCTCGCCTCAGCTCCTCCTGAGAAGCCTCCCAGCGACCAACAACCAGCCGCAGAACTCCACATCTCAGAACGAGAAGCACTCTCTAACATCGATGTCAGCAAGCACAACACTTAACCTCAATACAACTAAGTGGTACCCGAGTCCCTTCATGACATACAGTGTAACCTGAGCCAAGACTTGACTTCTCAACGTTCTATCTAAATTGCTCTTCATCTCCGACAGGCACCTTCACCTGTCTTTCTTTATTAACTTCCATATGGACAAACGGTTATCAAGTGACTGTCGAACTTAGGAGAGAGTACAAGCCACTGTGATAATTCTCTCAATAAATATGTAGCAATTTAACCTCTGTGTGTAATTTCTTGAGTGAATTCTGCTGTCCCTCTCTCACGCCCCTCAAGTGAGCAGCAGAAGACTGCGGTATTGATAAATATATGTTTGATCGTAGAGCAGGACCATGGGCCGTCCCATAACCAAGGACACACACCTACATGGGCCACCCANTAAATATATGTTTGATCGTAGAGCAGGACCATGGGCCGTCCCATAACCAAGGACACACACCTACATGGGCCACCCATACTGCGGACGAGGTACAGGAAATACCTGGTGCGTAGTACGGTAGAGCCACCTACTAGGAACACTACATGATTATGCGGTTACGCAAGGCAAGTTAGTTAACCCACTCCATCCGCANAGTAGAGCCACCTACTAGGAACACTACATGATTATGCGGTTACGCAAGGCAAGTTAGTTAACCCACTCCATCCGCAGCATATAAATCCGCTGGACAAAGTGACAGGCCTGACGAAGTGTGACCTAACCACCTCCGGCCACTTTCAGGTAGGGATCTGTCTCCTTGCATGCCTTAGGTAAAGTGAAACGTAGCACCTACCTGCACATGTGTTCACCCACAGAAGATGTACACAGCGGTGCAAGCATAAGGCCGCAGATGTCCTCGCTGTTGCCCAGTCGCTTGGTAACCACCCCAAACCTAATCAGTCTTAACTGTTTACGGCACAAGCCACCAGAGGCCGTACATCCCAGTATTCCCCGCAGGGTTATTTGGGACCTTGACCCTTACCCCAGGGAAGGAATACCCCGTGGTTAGCCAGCTCATGGGAACAATACAGTGGAACTTCGTTTCTGCGATCCCGTTTATTCAGTTTTCCTGTAAGTGTCTTTTTAATGGTCCCGACAAATATCCTATGTAAACAATGTTAAATAAACCCACATTCTAAGACTAAAAGCATTAACTTACAGCATCCATAGATCAGATATTCTGTCTGAAAGCCAAAATATATTTGGAACAGTTGATTTTCAATGTTTGTTCCTGTTTTTTTATGTTTTACCGTATTTCCTGTCTGTACATTACCCAAAGATTGTGTGCATCATTCATTTTTAAACACTATGTGAATACAAAACAAAACGGATAATCAACCACTGGTGCTACCGATAGTATTGCTTACATCCCGCAAGAGCTTTTTGTGTTCTATTTTCTTCTTACGTCTTTACTGCATTCGTAGGTTGACATCAATGAGAACAAATCACATGGTCTACGACACTACGTTCAACAATCTATGGTCTTGCTATTTTAAACGGAATATGAAATGAGGTTATAGCAGTGACTGTATTTTGGTGGGCGCAGTTATTGGAAACTATCAGCTGCAGGTTTGGTTACAATTTTAAAACTTTGAAAAATACTTTGCAAGTAATAATTGGCAAAGATTGTCGCAAATTTAACAGAGGGATTGAGTATGGCTCGGCCAACAAATTTCAGAGAATTAAAGTATTTAATTAATGTAAATATTTAATAACAAATTGATTTGCATAAGTTGTTTTTAATGACATCTTTTGGCTGTTGGTATAAACAGACATGCATTTTGAGGCTATGTACGATATTTCTCAGATCTAAAATCCAAAAATTGTTTTCCCGTATGCTTTGTTTTTTTCTCGCTGGTCCACTGAAAAACTAATTGTCAAGAATCCACTGTATAGGTACATTTATGCGGTTTGCTATTCTGCTAGTTAAGCACTGTTTGTCAAGTTCATGTCCACGCTAATAGAAGCACTTTAAGCTGCTCGAGTTGCAGCTCGTCGCATAGCTACAGCAGAAACAGCC
This sequence comes from Clitarchus hookeri, assembly GCA_002778355.1. NCBI lineage: Eukaryota > Metazoa > Arthropoda > Insecta > Phasmatodea > Phasmatidae > Clitarchus > Clitarchus hookeri. Next base: position 221,720 of record NQII01003460.1, on the reverse strand, counting down.
GGGGGAGAAAGTATCGAACACGCATTCATCCTCAAAAGTAAGTTATCCCAAGTAACCGGAATTGTTTACACACCTAAAATACACAGGGGCAATCTTTATCACAATTTCCCTAATACAATTAATTTATTCCAGACACACTAGTTTTATGCTGCTTGTTATTTGTGTTATCCCGCCAAGAACTGCTCATTAAAAATATTACTTGCTCGCAGACAGCAGAAATGACGTACCACACAAACAAAACTAGTTTCTTTCTTCCTTTCCTTATGCACGACACTTTAAAACAAACTTGACAATTTTAGCAGAATGCAATAAAAACACAGCAACTGGCGAGCTGTGTGAAACAATGTATCAAACTTGCGCCACTGGAGAGAAGCAGGCAATGCTATTATTTGCTTTCAACGGAAAACAATTTCTATTGAACGCAAAATTAAATTTCCTACTGAAGTGGTTGTTAAACTGGTGGCTTCATATGTAAACAAATAATTTCTTCCCAGGATTTCCCACCAAGAACTAAGTGTGGCAAAGAATTGCGTAAAGATGGTATGCTTCAGTGGCATCATTTAATTCTGTAGATGCTTGTTTAAATTTATACTAGTTGAAATATTGTNAAACCTAATCAGTCTTAACTGTTTACGGCACAAGCCACCAGAGGCCGTACATCCCAGTATTCCCCGCAGGGTTATTTGGGACCTTGACCCTTACCCCAGGGAAGGAATACCCCGTGGTTAGCCAGCTCATGGGAACAATACAGTGGAACTTCGTTTCTGCGATCCCGTTTATTCAGTTTTCCTGTAAGTGTCTTTTTAATGGTCCCGACAAATATCCTATGTAAACAATGTTAAATAAACCCACATTCTAAGACTAAAAGCATTAACTTACAGCATCCATAGATCAGATATTCTGTCTGAAAGCCAAAATATATTTGGAACAGTTGATTTTCAATGTTTGTTCCTGTTTTTTTATGTTTTACCGTATTTCCTGTCTGTACATTACCCAAAGATTGTGTGCATCATTCATTTTTAAACACTATGTGAATACAAAACAAAACGGATAATCAACCACTGGTGCTACCGATAGTATTGNGCATCATTCATTTTTAAACACTATGTGAATACAAAACAAAACGGATAATCAACCACTGGTGCTACCGATAGTATTGTTTACATCCCGCAAGAGTTTTTTCTGTTCTATTTTCTTCTTACGTCTTTACTGCATTCATAGGTTCACTACGAGAACAAATCACATGATCTACGACACTACGTTCAACAATCTATGGTCTTGCTATTTTAAACGGAATATGAAATGAGGTTATAGCAGTGACTGTATTTTGGTGGGCGCAGTTATTGGAAACTATCAGCTGCAGGTTTGGTTAGAATTTTAAAACTTTGAAAAATACTTTGCAAGTAATAATTGGCAAAGATTGTCACAAATCTAACAGAGGGATTGAGTATGGCTCGGCCAACAAATTTCAAGAATTAAAGTATTTAATTAATGTGNCAAATTTCAAGAATTAAAGTATTTAATTAATGTGAATATTTAATAACAAATTGATTTGCATAAGTTGTTTTTAATGACATCTTTTGGCTGTTGGTATAAACAGACATGCATTTTGAGGCTATGTACGATATTTCTCAGATCTAAAATCCAAAAATTGTTTTCCCGTATGCTTTGTTTTTTTCTCGCTGGTCCACTGAAAAACTAATTGTCAAGAATCCACTGTATAGGTACATTTATGCGGTTTGCTATTCTGCTAGTTAAGCACTGTTTGTCAAGTTCACGTCCACGCTAATAGAAGCACTTTAAGCTGCTCGAGTTGCAGCTCGTCGCATAGCTACAGCAGAAACAGCCGGGGGAGAAAGTATCGAACACGCATTCATCCTCAAAAGTAAGTTATCCCAAGTAACCGGAATTGTTTACACACCTAAAATACACAGGGGCAATCTTTATCACAATTTCCCTAATACAATTAATTTATTTCAGACACACTAGTTTTATGCTGGTTGCTATTTGTGTTATCCCGCCAAGAACTGCTCTCTCTGCGACATTACTGCTCATTAAAAATATTACTTGCTCGCAGACAGCAGAAATGACGTAGCACACAAACAAAACTAGTTTCTTTCTTCCTTTCCTTATGCACGACACTTTGAAACAAACTTGACAATTTTAGCAGAATGCAATAAAAACACAGCAACTGGCGAGCTGTTTAAAACAATGAATCAAACTTGCGCCACTGGAGAGAAGCACGCAATGCAATTATTTGCTTTCAACGGAAAACAATTTCTATTGAACGCAAAATTAAATTTCCTACTGAAGTGCTTGTTAGACTGGTGGCTTCATATGTAAACAAAAAAATTTCTTCCCAGGATTTCCCACCAAGAACTAAGTGTGGCAAAGAATTGCATAAAGATGGTATGCTTCAGTGGCATCATTTAATTCTGTAGATGCTTGTTTAAATTTATACTAGTTGAAATATTGTCAAATTATTTTGCAAGAACCCACAAAAATATATTTTTGCTAGGAGTAACATAGGAAGTGTCCAATGTCACAGTTTTTATAATTGATTGGCGACAAATAAAGTCGCAGATAACCTCCGGTGGTATTATTTTATTTGGACGATATCTAAATATTGTTTTAACATTTTGGGAGACGAAGAGGAGGCCAAGTATAAATACCTCTGCTTTTATTTTTCTTCTTCAGAAAATGTCTGACTATTAAAATAAATGTATATTTAATTAAAAAACCTGTCATCTACGTGCTATAAATAATTGAACACTGACTTCATGCAAAAATGGCAAATTTTAATGTATAGGGGTTGGGGATGTGTCAAAATCTGTCCAAAATTCCCTAAAATATCAGTAGTGACAGATCTGTCATAACAATGCTATTTCTGATAACCACAAGGTGTTATTTTAGTATAAGGTTCTACTGTATGTGGGCATGTATTAATACATTTAATTTCCAAACTTAGACACATATACAATTATAAATTTTATTTCATTACGCCCAGGTTTTACTTGTTTAAATAAAGGCCTACACCTTTTTGTACATTTAACCATAAACTTTCCTTAGTTTGACCTACACAAAAAAATTGATTAGAAATAAATCAGTACTTTTAAACAAATTCTTTGTTGAGATTATTTAACAGTGTCTATTAAAAAAAAAAAGGTTGCAAGTTATCACAACATTCTGTTGAACATATCTGATCATTTGAAGCGTATCTAAAACATGTGCAAATTTAAAACTACAGAACGAAAATATCCTACTCGTTGAATATTGTAGATAATTCTTTGAAATGCATTACAGGTACATATCAAAACTTAATACAAGTTGCACACATAATAGGACTGGCATTCTAATATGATAAAAATCCTAAACTATGTAACTTAGGTGATTTTTTACATGAAGAAATAACAATTGTAAGTAATATCTAAAAGTTGAACAGTATTCTATACAAATATAAGACTATGAATTGTACGATGAGAAGCCAGCACAACTCACCCATGAAGCCTGCTGGGAAGTTGGGGTCCGTCCTCACTTTGCCGTCGACCTTGATCAGCCGCTGCATCACGATCTTGGTGACCTCGCAGTTGGTGAGGGCGTACTTGAGGCGGTTACGCAGGAAGATGACTAGCGGGAGTGACTCCCGCAGCTTGTGGGGTCCCGTGCTGGGGCGTGGGGCGTACACCCCACCCAGCTTGTCCAACATCCATGCCTTGGGCGCGTTCAGCCGCTTCAAGTGCTTCTTGGGACCGCGAGCCTGCCGTGCAACACACGCACACCCTGAGTCTCCACTTTACTGGCACATCTCTCTGATTCATCAATGAACACAGTCACATAGATTAAAGGCATGCATTAGCACCCGTGTGGTACTGCGGTGAGAACCAGCAACAGGACGTATGGGTAAGAGAAGCTAACAGGTTGCTACCGTACGGTGCACTGCAGACGTTCGATAGAAAGCACATGATTAAGTAGGTGTTGGATATTTGTTACGGTGTCCAGAAACTAAAACTATATAAAAAACATTTCAAGCCTAAACACAGGTTCCAAGTTCTCATTTCAAATCCAAGTATTATTTTCACAGGAGTGAAAATGACNCATAGATTAAAGGCGTGCATTAGCACCCGTGTGGTACTGCGGTGAGAACCAGCAACAGGACGTATGGGTAAGAGAAACTAACAGGCTGCTTCCGTACGGTGCACTGCAGACGTTCAATAGAAAGCACATGATTAAGTAGGTGTTGGATATTTGTTACGGTGTCCAGAAACTAAAACTATATAAAACACATTTCAAGCCTAAACACAGGTTCCAAGTTCTCATTTCAAATCCAAGTATTATTTTCACAGGAGTGAAAATGACCAAAAACAGGTGTTTTCAGAACCATTTTTGTCTGCTAATTTTTCTATAGGCAAAATGCAGTAGTCTGAGTTTGGAAGGCTGTAATTTTATCCATCCACCTGTCAAAAGTTGAAGCTTGCCAGATTTTGACGGACAGGCTGATAGAATTATTGGCCACCTCTGATTGGCTGTTGGTTACGTGATTGACGGACGTGACGGGTGGTTGCAGATCCTGCATTAGTAACAAGTGCTTTCCGCAACCATGCAAAATTGCCAACCACAAAAAATGAAATACTTCAAACAGTAGAGCGTCAAACCTAACAATGGTTCGAGGAAGTACAAGTGAATGCCCCAGTTAAAGAAATCACTAAGTCCATTTTAGGGATTATTGTAACTAGCAACACCTAATGGAATATAACATCTTTGTCCATGGAAAAAATGTTCGACTGTTTGTTACGAAACTCTCAAGTTGTTTTTGTTTTGCAGACAAAAATAAGTCCACTGATTCCAGTTGAAAATAACACTATGTCCAAAACATCACAAAGTTTATGGCTTGTTTTGTATAAATCACAAAGTCCCTCCATTATATATGTGGTTGAATCATTGAATTAATGGTGTTTGAAAATTAGAACCCATTTAATATTGTACACATTTTTCACAGAATGATGAACATTGACAGTGATTTTGTATTAATTGAACAAAAGCGATTGAGGAGTGTCAAAAACTACACAATAGATTACTGCATCACTCTAATAAAGAATANAATAGATTACTGTATCACTCTAATAAAGAATAGCGGAAGGGTTAGCAACTTTGGAATTGTATTTTTGGAGAAAAACGTATCCTGCCAACAGAGTGCAGAGGTTTGTGAGAGTTGATTACGAGGGACTTTCCAATAGTCGTGTAAAAGGAGCGCTACCTGAAATAGCAACTTGTCACCATGCGGCATTCAGGTGTAATGGTAAACCCACATTATCTGACACGATAACCAGTCAAACTTTGACTCAGTTTTCATTGTATCACACTGGTGTTTTACGACATATGAGTTTAATCTGATAACAGATGAGGACGCATTGCAGTTAAATCCAGCAAAAATCTAGAACATCAAAAAACCACTGCAATATGTGCCAACAGATCTGTGACAATTTAATGAAGATATTACAAATGACATCTATTTAGGCTAGTGGTGAACCACCAGAGGAAATCGAATGTTTTGTACAATTGTAAGTGCTTTATTGATAGTAATTAGTGATTTTTCTAAAATTCCATCAAATATATAGTGAAATCTTGAGTGATTGGTGATTCTTGAATTTTCCAAACAGTACATGATGCAAATATCAGTTTTACAAACAAGTACCTAAGTACACTTACAAAATAACTAACTCCACTCATTTGATATCAGTCCAAGAATTCTACACCGTTTAAAAATAAACATAATATTTTCTCTCTTAAAACATCTGGGATTAAAGAGGATATTCAAAACTATCAAAGCTTTATTTCTTTAATTTTCTTCTGCAAATATGTAATTTCAGAGTTGTTTTGTTGATATTCGTATGGATTATCTAATGAGTGGAAAACAGGACTTAGTGATTTCTTGAACCGGGCCATTCAAGTGTCACAGTGGGCATCAAAGGGCGCATTCGTACCCTTGCTGTAAATTTGGAGTGGCAAAGTGACAGCACGACCTTCGTGCACTTTTCTCGGTCACGAAGCTAGGTAACACCCCTCATTAGGTGAATTTGGACACCGCCTATATAGCAAACTAACATCTTCAATGCTTTCAACGCACAAGTCGCCGCCTTCCCTATATTCTGTATCATTGCAAACTTCGCATCACAAATACAGAACCCCAACATTGCGTTCACTACACATATCTCTAAATGATTACCCCAATAAGTGAAATAATTCTAAAACATAACCTTTTAAGAACACCGTTTGGTTCACGTGTAAATGCTCGAAGGCATGCTGTCTAAGCACGCTAACTTGACGATAATATTTCAGGTCATTCCAGAATACCCAAGTAGAAAACTCTTTCGCCATAAATTCTAAACATTTTAATGGCTGCAGATACTGGCAAGACAAAGCAGAAATTTGATCTAATTAATGACATTGTGCACAATTTTCTTACCATTATGTCCACAAACCAATACCGGAAAACGGAAAAGAACGACGGTAGTTGTTTTCGTGTTAAGAACCATAGAGAAATGTAATACACCATACTAAGGTTAATACAACAAAAGTTGGGAAAATGAATTTTAAAATTTTTGCAAAATATTTTCGCCACTGATCAGCGCTAGTATCACAAGTACATTTTTCCCCCACAATTTTTTACGTTTAAAAGAATAGGATAATTGCAAAAAATCATAAGTGTAAAATATAAAATGACTTCGTAGCAAAAAAAATATTTATCTTTTTTTATTCACCTATATTAAAATATATATAATATGCCTCTTTGGAACACTAGCGCTCACTTAGCTTCGAATATTTTCCCTATGCAAAACTCTATAATAAGAAAGCTCGTTTTGTTCCTCACCTGAATAGAATAAACCTTAGGACGGTTAACCTTACCGAACCATAACCTTTAACGTACTGAATCTTAGTAAGGTGAAGATTAAACATACTAAGGAAAATTATGTTAGAGTTAGGACCAAACTAGTATTCTTATAGAAGAGTTTAGCATAGGGAAATTTTCTGCCACTAGGTACTCAGTGTTCCAAAGAGGAGTCGGTTTATTAACATTTAGTTACGTAAATAATAAAAAAGAAATATTTTAATTAGTAATGTAGTAGTTTATATTTTTCTAAAAATTATTGCAATTATTTTGTTCTATAATGCAGAAAATAGAGAGTTTCATGTACACAAGCAAATCTAACACTTAGTGCCGAAACATTTTAGTTGCTCAACTAAAATCATTGAGATTCCCAACCTGAGTGGAATAAATCTTAACCATACCGAAGTACACATTGCTGTCGGGAATGCAAAATTACGCTAGGATCAGCACTATAGGAACTAGAAAAATATAGCCATAATGGATGATGAAAGGTACTTTTCATATGTGTGGCAATTCATGTTTTGTTTCATTTTCAGCGATTTATTGGAACGCGGTAAAGTTTATTCTTCTCAAAATCTAAAGATAAGGTAAACCGACTATTCATCCTTTACACATGTAACCAACACTCACTTATCCCAAAGCAATACAAATGTCAAAGCCACATGGTCAACAGCGATGAATGTGTTTGTTTATATATTAATTTGTTTAATGACAAGCTATTTTATATTAATAAAATGGTATGTTTTAGAATTTGGAATCCATATTGCATTACAATTTCAATCCATGCCATTTTTGCCAGACGTGTTGGGAGAAAAGCAGTTCAATGTTCGGACACAGCGATTGGTTCTGCACAGCCAACAAGATTGCTCTACCCCATATTCAATATACGACTGATGGGGTTGGTGGAAGAAGTGCCTGCCCCATATCAGCAACAATGCATGCTACTTCTATAATGCAAGCTCTTCTTCCACAAAGAAAAAATGAAGTGGGTTTTCTGCTGTTCTTTAAGGCCTAACCACATTAGCAAACTTATGCATGTACACGCTATATGGTGAAAGCTATTGTATTTCGTTATAAATCTCATTTTCATGGATGTGTGGGATAGACCCTTCTTCCACCAAGCCATTCGATTCTACTCACTTCAGAAATGAAACGAAATTTCTTTAGTGTTTGGCATAATGGAACAATTACATTGCAATTTATTTCGCTGTTCCAAACAGGTCGCATTTAAGCTAGCAGTAAATGGCGAAATTTACAACTTCGCTTTTATTTTGATGCATGCGACGTTTCCAGCTCCTAGCACCTGTTCGTCCAACCACCCCTGCACATCTCGCGCAGCCCCAGGTGACTGCCGCAAATGCTGTCGACTATAACAGTGTTTGGGAACACCTACAACCGAGTTGCCATACTACCAGCATCAAGAAGCCACCCCGCCTTCATGCTCTTAATAGGCAACTTTAGGGTCTGTACTCATTCAGGCCAGCTGATCACCTCTAAAATCAAACCTGGTAGACAAAGAGTAGGGGCATATGAAGGCCACCTCAGGGTACCACTGGTAATTGCAGGCCAGAAATCCCATCATCCTGCCAGAATCACCAACGCAAGGTGAAATGAGTGAAGTGTGTGGTGGAACCAAGCCAGAATTCCCGATCTACTCCCATAAGGAGTATGATCGTTCAAAGAGGGATTACTAATAAATATATACTTATCGCGCATTTGCAATGACTTCTTGCACCCCTTCTCCAATTTTCAAAAATGGCCTGGCCCAGTGATGCCAGAGTCCTGGTGCCACAGTTCACTTTACCAATTTTATTGTTTCATGTTTAATTCTTTTTATTGAGTTGTAAGTGTTCTTGTAATTAGTTGTCACGAGAAACACTGAAAGATATCCTTCAATCTTATTACCACGGCATGTCTCTATTGGGCGATTGCCAACTACTGTATTTTCTCATGTGTAATCTGTTGTATAATTCTACTTTCAAATGTCTTATAATTTGTAAATTATACATGTTGTCTATTTTGTATATTGTCTTGTTGCTTTTCGAGAAATTTTGGCACAAGGCTGCTCTGACCTACGAGCAGCCTGCCGCCATGATGTCAGTCAGAATCATGGGCGCATAGGAGAAGGTATGGTTGCTGTGCCACTCCCAGGGCACCCATTTACACTCCTGCTGGCTCACAGGTCCTAGGAGCTTAACTTCTGCCTTTTTACTGCTTTGGGTGGCTGCAGTTCTCAAGTGTGTGTAAATTATGCATCTGTATTCAGAGTCAACATGAGAATAAACATTGTGAACTGCTCTCTGCTGTTTTATTCAACGTCTCAGGTCGCTTCATGACCTCTTAAGAGTGTTCGCATCATAATAATTCATTATAATGTTTATTTATCACTATTGAATTATCAGTATGGCAGACATCAGACACAAGTACTGCTATTTATGGGCATTGTGAGTTGGCTCAAACAGTCTAGCATTTAGTAGAGGGGCCTACACCCACCTAGGTAGTACAGGTTGCATACATACATCAGTAGTAATCAGGAACCATCACCGTCTTCGATGTCATCACATCAACAAGGATCTTCAGGAGAGGGTCACATGGGTGAATGGCCCATTGTCCGCTCTTTCACACTCTATGCAGCTAACCAGCAGCCATATAATTAAATCTGCAGTAATACCCCACCTGACCCCCTTTACGCCTAAAGCAACTCCCATCAGGCTCAAATTGTGATGTAAACCTGTTTCAGCCAATATTTCAAGTATTAACTTTATTTCGAAACTTTATGTTGTTATTTTTATTGACACTCTCCAATAGTGTTGCAAGAGCAAACAGAAAAAATATAATTTTCTTGAATGAAAAAAAAAAACATTACGAATTTAAATGCGAAATAAATTAAGCTGTAATCGAGTGGAACTACATACTTTTCTCCTTTCTCGTAATGAAACTGTGCGGGCAAACACTAGAATTGAAATTTTCATCTAGTTCACTAATTTTTGTTTCAATTGTCATATTTAAATACATTAATTGTGTAACCAACAGTTTCCAAAAACCAATTTTTTACAGAATTTTAAACATGCAAAAATATTTTGTCACGTTTCCACTTTAGTGAGAAAAACGAACTTCATTATTGACATAGTTTCTAACACAATACAAATCGGAAGGTATTGCAAAAATATAAATTGTTTTAAGAAAATAATGACTTGGAGGAAGACCAGACCAGAGGGACTGGATGTTATGTGTATGGTTAGCGGTCTGGAACAGAGGCCTACCGGACTGAACTTCTTCCTAAGAGCGCCAGCACAGAGAGCACGAAGATGGAGGGTGTGTGGTCGCCGATCCTTAGATGTGGCCCCCTCTGATGATCCAGCATCGAAAGTTCTGCTATACTCCTCTTGGCCTAGTCTAGTGAGAGGTGTTATAGCCTCTCTCAACGCATTCTTACTCCCTTATAGAGACTTCTCAAGATCTTCTCAATATCTATAGGTTGTGATGCAACATGGAAAACTTGTGATTTAAGTGTTTCAACATTATTTTCATGTGCACTAACAGATGGCGACCTCCTTCTTGAATGAGACCAAGTTGAACACAAGAACTAATACCAAGTATTGGCATGGCAAGTATATCAGCCACAATAAACCTAATACTAACAAATTTACTACCAATCAAACATACAACAATGACATAACCCTTTACATTCACTTTGTGATTACTGTAATTGATGAGAGATTAATTACATTTCTGAACATTTGTGAGGGACAGACGTAAGTCTTTGTACACATTCAGAGGCAAAACATTGCAATCAGAACCTGTGTCTAATTTACAGTAAATTTTGTGGTTATAAATACTTACAGTTTGTGACAACTGAGATACCCTTCAACAGTTGTGGGATGCACTTCAGACAGCATACTGTCTACACACCTCGCATGCAATAGGTGGGTGGGGGTAAGCACATCTACCATGTGTGATGCTGCCCCGAGGTCGTACAGCGGCCGTGATGTTGAAGTAGGTGCTGCAGAGTAACATTCAGATACACCTTGGATGACAGGTCACATGCACAGGCTACCCGCACATGCTCCCACTCTTTGACGACAAGAGATGGACCCAGGGTATTAGCAGTGCAAGTGAGGTCATGACCAGGTACAATGTTAGCGCAGGGATGGCTGCTTGCCATTATGTACAATGAGGATGGATAATAACTACATTTAGTAGCAGTGATTTGCCCTAGTTGTCTACCCAAGCACTAGCCTTGGCACACAATGTTCGTGAATGAAGTTACACAGGCGTCGGTAGCACTGTATGTAATCGGAATTGTTGCATTTGGTTATGCACAGTTTGACTAGCAGTTGAGACAGAAGTTCCATACACATGGCACAATACTGTTCATAGCTGTCAATGTGGAGTTTCACGCACTGCAGTGGCAGGTGTTTCCAAAACAGTATGTTTGCGTACACACCACACCACTTATCTGTCAGTGCTCTTTGTTTGTATCTCACCTGCAAGTTGAAGCGGCAGAGGAGATGCAGGGCATTATAGTGTCGGTGTTTGTTGGCGCTGTCAGCATGCGGGTAGTGTGGTGGTGATTGGGAGACATCCTGGGCAACTCACCTAATGTGTGGCTCACATGAGTCATGGGAGCAATGCTGAGCTGAGTGCATGGCATGCTGAGGTGGATGGCAGGCATGCTATGGTGGTGAGATGGTGTCAGAAGTAGGTTGGCTACACTGCATCGGGATGTGCAGAGGTGGCATCNGCATGGCATGCTGAGGTGGATGGCAGGCATGCTATGGTGGTGAGATGGTGTCAGAAGTAGGTTGGCTACACTGCATCGGGATGTGCAGAGGTGGCATCGAGGAGCATGGAGGCTGTGCCCTGGCGATGACAGCACTTACTCAGACCAACCACTCCTCAGCTGGGATGTCAAAAACCGTAAAAATGTTTGGAGCATCGACACTGGGCGCTGGAGGTGGTGACGAAATGCTGAGTTGTTCACTAGTTGTTATGTATGTAAGCACACGTGCAGGTATTTAGGGCAGCTTCTCAACATAGGCTGCCTCGAAAGTTGGGGCTGGAGGCAGAGCTGTGACACAGGGCACCGGGGCGTCTGTTTACTTCTCGACAGCTTCAATCAGATATTCTGTAAGTTTACTATCTCTCGCGAGGCACCAGCCATATCGGACGCTATTGTCAATCGGGACAAACGTTTCGCTCTCCCTTGTTGACAGTCTGTCATATGGTCAGTTGAGCAGGCAACCTGTACAGGGGGTGATCAGACTCCACAGCTGTCACAGGTGCTCATGTCGTGCTGGCTTGGCAGCATGGAGGTGGAAAGCTGGAATGCAGGCAAGTGGAAAATTACCACAGGTGGTGCTGGTTGCTTAGTGTAATTGCACAAACTGCACAAAGAATTTTGTACAGCAATACCACATGTGCAGATCATCTCCCATCACATACTCACGATAGTACCGTTGTAAACCCGATTGGCAGGGAGTAGCAGCTGTTCCTGTCCCTCTGCAAGTGTCCTTTTGGCACCATTTGTACAACGTTAAATTTATGCATGCTGTTGGGAGGGGAGCAGACACTGATGAAACATGACATGTGGGGTAATTGCAGGTGAAAATTTCCATGCATTTACACTCCCCATACTTTTCACAGGTTAAAATTCGGATGACAAATTGGTATGCCATATTGTCCTTAGTGAATATGTGCAAAAGTAGCAGACCAGTATAATTGCACAGGGCAGTGAGAGGCTGGTGCGGCAGTCAGCGTTTGCTTTCGCTGGAGTCAACAGATCATGAGGCAGACCCTATGTGCTCAGTAAGAGAGATGTGGTACCGGACTGAGTGGATGGACGATTAATGCCTCACAAATACATGGACACACACTGCCAACTGTTGACTCCCTGTATCGCCCCGTGTAGTGAGAGAGAGGGGCTGTATGATGCTCATCAAGAAAACAGCATTTGGTCCCATTACCAGCTCCTCAATTGTGTAGCTTGGTAGCAGCATGGTAGGCTGTTGGTAGCCATGTTGTTAATTTCCTATGTTGAGCAATGTAATTTTTATTACCGCTCATACTGCCCTTCTCAGTCTGTCGCACATTTAAATGTGTTGCTTACACACTTGGCACTAGATTCTAATAATTATACAAATAAATTGCACCCTTGTTTTCCAAAATGAAAGAGTGGCAATGGATGGCTCGTGGTGGATGAGTCAATTCTCAACTCGGTAGGAGTGGGTGTAGCCCTGTACAAGCCAGCATGCCCATACCCCATACAGCCCAGCACCGATGGGTAGCCCTGTTTCCATGTCATAACACCATTATTTGAATGCAGGCCCCCTTCTTTACAGGCCACAGCAACTCCACTATTCACTGTGAAATGTCGACAGATACTTCTGCATAACTGCACAAAAGACCTCACTCACCCCCCGCAAATATCTAGATCCACAGTCAGCGAGTATTTTAACAATGACCAGCATGAGTCCAACACACATGGCCAAGCTTGGGATCGTGGAGCCACAGTCACGAATAGCCAGCCAGCCATTACTACTCCTTTTTACTTGTGGGTGTCAAGGCCGAAGTCAAGTCCATTACCATACCAGAGCTCCTTCACTGGTGTAACTCCAGTTTTGGGCCCCAACGACTGTTAAGGAGTTGACCAACAAGACACCAAGCCCTGCTGTTGTGACTATGAACAATCTACGCTTGCATGAAGGAGGAGGATACCGTTTTAAAATTTATTACTGTAAAAACAAAGCTAATTTCATCAATTCTGCAAATAAGCGTGTTTAAGTGATGGCTTCGCACTTCACACATTTTTCTTCTACTTTACCACACTCACACTACACACATAATACATGCACAGTGACATAAATATGAAATGAAGAGGAGTACATGAGGGGTTGTTGGAACACTGGAACCATTGTGACCCCTCTTTGCATTCATTTCCCTGGTGGTATTCTTACTCTGGAGTTCTCTTTGTGGAGTTGATCAACCCGAATTATCACGGCCTGAAAATTATGTCTCTTGAGGTCATGAAAGTGGGATGGCCACCTGACTCTGGTTGTATTGTGAGAGTAGCGTAGATGAGTTGTACTCTAGCACATGTACCTGGTGCTGAAGTCAGGGAGGGTGGCCACTGCGTTCGGGTAGACTCGTCCCCAGTGGATAGCATGTCGTAGCGGTGCTTATGTAGTGGGACAAATAGACTAACGGAGGAGGAATGTGGCACGTGTCAAACTTATATTAAAACATTTTTGCACACCCTCCAATTCAATTTATAAGTGTAATCAGTGGAAATACTGTCACACCTTGCATTAAGCAAAGATTACAAATATTATTGTCAACAATTTTATAGGTGTCATTATAAGTAATTTTTCAATGTCATTGCCACATTTAATTAAAATAACTGTGTAATGCAAGGTTTTGTTAAATACGGTTTTACGACCTAATATTAAATAACACGTATAGATATATAATTACTTTGTTTATCACTAAGAAAAAGTTTATTTGCATTTACGAATCCTCTAGAGTGCAGCATCATAATGATTAAAATGGTGGGTATATATGTTATTACGAGATGACAATTACATTGCATGCACCAGTAAAACATTTAGAATATTTATATTTTTGCATACATATATGTTTGACAAAGAAAAATAAATGTTTGAGCCTAAAGTAGAATAAAATTAAATCATTTAAAGTATGACAGTGTCTTGCACTTCTCTAGACCGCCTGTTTGACTGTGAATAAGAAGCATACAATGGCATGCATTTAATGCATCAGTGCAGTCAACGTAGCGGGACGTACTGTAGTGTATTGAAGCGTGTGCGCGATCTCTAGGCCCGGTTGCACCATTAAAAATCTTGAACCGAGATGTAATGATATTGGTTTTCCCTCAATATCTAATCGGAACCAAGTTCCATTGGAAATATATTGCACCAACGTAATGGCCGAGTTTCAATCGTAGATCATCTAATATTGGTTCATTCTTAATTAGCGTTGTTCAAACAATGTAGGATCATCAGTTAGAATGAAATATGAGTTTGTATTGGCGGTCTTGTCTCAAGACGGAGAGAAATTTGTTTACCATGTAAATCCCTTTTGCTGTTTTGGTTGCATCGACGTTTAAAAACGAAATGCTCTTGTACCGTGAAATCGCTGAAAAAAACATATGTTTGTTGAGTGAGGTGAAGTTAATATTGTCTGGATAAGTTGGATAGAAAACTACTTTATTTATAATTCTCTATTTTTTTACACATGACATACGACTGAAAAAGAAAAATATTGATATTCTGAAAATGGATTTGATTGTGGAAGATACAATCTTTGCCTTGGTATTTCTGCAGCCAACAGCTCCAAAACATTGTCTTTGCTTTCGGAGTCTGATGATAACATAATTAAGTATTTAAATGCCTATGTTTTCCAAATGTTATGGCTCACAAATATTAACTTCGTATAACTGTCTATACTTGTATAACACATAATACAACTATAAAGCCTCTGACACAATATGTATTGGTGTTTGTGGTAGTTGTTGGTAGCAGTTAAAGTACAGGGCAGTAAATGTGAGATGACACAATAGGTAGCTGGTGTTGATATTTGGTGGTTAGTCCTAAAATCATTTCAACTCATAGTTGTTGTTGATGTTGGCGTTGGCAGTTGGTCATGTAGATAGTTAAATATATTACATTTTTACCACCAACCGACTAATCAGTGTGTGCTTTGTAGTTTACCACCAATCAACCAATCAGAAAGTGGTTTTTAGTTTGGACATGTGACAGCAAAAATAACAGAAAAGTTTGAAATGGAGGAGGAAAAGGGGCAAATAAAAGTATTGACATCCATCAGCGACAAACAGTTTTCATTATTATAAACCCAATGTATAAAAACTTTTGAAATGTGTGTTTTTGTTAAGTACAATACAGCATCTTTCTGTCTCATCATATTTTTAAGCAAGAAACATATAATTGCAGGAAAAAAAAAAAAGCTTGTGTACATGCTAATGACAGCAGAGTTGTAAGCCTGATATTTTTAAAGAATGTGTCATGATTAATTCCATGGAATTATCTGAAGTGTTTTAATACATGCCCTTGTCAGATGATCTGGAAAATTCAGAACAACACTTATTTAACGTGGACTATGCTCAGATATATCTACGAACAGTAGTGTAGTGCATTTACTCCATTCACTTTTAGCCCCCTTCCAGAATGAGCAGTCGGCCCTTGGTATTTGGTAGTCAAATATCAATGTATGTGTATCCGAATAACTTTCCACAATAAGCAGTCGTGCAGTCGGCTGCACGCAGTCGAGCTTTCACAGATCGGTGAACTTGACATTGGACTGCCGACTGCCCAACTTTTTCTTCCAGAGAGAAATAGGAAACTTATAAACAAACAGCACAAATATAACCTTCAAACAAATACTCCAAATTATTTGTTGCAATTTACGCATTTGCGAATAAATAAAGATTAGTTTGCGAGAATACATTTAAATGGTGCAAAAGGATAACGCACTGCAATGGTGCACAATCAGTGTAATCATATTTTGCATGAGAACTGTTTCTTACTAACCATTACCAACAAACCTGTTTACTCACTGTTTTTATAAACATTAATTTTAAATTAAATGTAATAATTATACATAAAATATAATTAAAAGTTTTACTAAACCAAAAATAAGGTACATTCACCTTAACCCAAGTATAAAACACTTGCGATACATTACATATTTAAGAAACAACCAAACACATTAGTTGGGGTGATTTTTCAAAGGTTTGATTCAAAAAGTGTGAAGAAACCGCGAATAGGCTATAACACAAATAAACTACGTTTAATGAGCTACGAGTAATAAGTTAACCAACAAACATACAATGGCACAGTACATTATTTAATGAAACACTTTATGTTGGGCCTAGGTTATTCAGACGAGTTTCGTTCTCGCCTCGAAATCACACCACACCAGCAGTGCTGTTCTCGCAAAAACATCAAACCTCAGTCGTAACTCTTGTAAACAAACACATATTGGTCTCGGATCATGTCCTTTGAACCGCCTAATTCGTTAGTTCATGTAAAAGTTAATTTCGATCTCCAGTCATGTGCCGATCTCGGTTGGTGCAACAGATTTGCACATCGATCCTGAATCAAGTTTGCTGGTGGTCTCGGATCGAGCAATGAACTTCAATTGTGTAACCGGCTCAAGTCATTTTACCTAGCGTCATCTGGTGGAGTGGGTATGAGAAATCTTAATCTCAGTTTAGTTCGTGGCATTTCGTCAAGTGTGAGTGTCCATTTGCAGTGTTGTTAATGCTTGGCTAGAACACACGTTTTACTAGGGATTACTGTGGCGAAACTAGAGGACAATTGCTGTTAAAGACGCTGTTATCCACCGTGGCATGTGTGGGAATGCACCCTGCTGGCCAGACATTTCCCCACATGAGCGAAGCAGCCACCCTGCCTTCATATCCCCAGAAGGTAAATTTGGAGGTGTGACAGTTCAGGCGAGCCTTCTGCAGCATAATTGTTCGTCAGCCACGAAACTGCCAGGGAAATGATCACTGTGATAGTGATTCATCGATTTCTGCACGCCGGGAATCCCCTGTGAGCCATTGTTATCTCTGTCTGTGACCTGTGCATTTGTCTGCATATGAAGTGAGACAGTGTCTGGTGCTCTCTATAATTACTAATTATATATGCCTCCCGAATTAGTTAATTAAAAAAAGAGTAAGGGGGTATTCATATTAAAACCTTTGTTTTGGCATTATTCAGTTAAACTGCCTTCACCACTTTTTCGCAAATGAACTCGCCCATTGATGTAGGCCTCATGGTGTGAAATTTTATTATATTTTGTTTTATTCTTTGTTTTATGCTTTTTATAAAATAATGAATGTATTTTCAAAATTATATCACAAGTGTCTCAGAGATGCAATATCATATTATAAATACACGCCATTCTTAAGATTATTCAGTACCAATTTACATAATTTTACTCTATTAACTTTAATACTTTAAAGCAAATCTATTTTAATTGTTTTTGTTGTTCTTAATTGTTTCTTGTGATTTATGTGTATTTTATTGTTTATTGCTTTGTTTCTCTATTATCAAAATTTGGTGCCAGTCCGCCCGACTCCCGATTGAGCTGCCATCATGATTGCCAGTCGGATTCGGACGTAAACAGAGGGTGGCTGTATCGTGACACTTCCAGGCCTTAGTGTATTTTTTCATCATAGTTAATTAGCTGCAATAGGTAATGCATCTTCTTGGAATTAGTTTGTTTATTCGTCGTCATGGAGTATTGTCCACTCACCCCTGCCAGTTTATGCACCAAGGCGATAGGTTTCATATAAATCTTTCTTGAACTCCATGCTGTTTTTCACAGTTTCGGCTGACAGCATGCCACAACTGCTGAGACCGCATGTAAAAAGGGTTTTTGATAGAAAGTAAACATGTACAGACTACAAGTCGTGCTATTCTCAATATGTCTGGCCACTTCATGGCCATGGAGGGTGCTGCACCCATTTTAAATGTGTTTCCCAATAACACTCTGGGGCATGTGCATTTAGGTTTTGGGGGGTGGTGAACAAGATGTAGGCATAATTTATGGTAATGGTAACCAGACTAGTTGCCAGATTCCGTCGGCAAGTGGAGTCAACATTGACGATGGTGATATTCTTAGGGCAGTCTGAGCCGTCCGCCCATACTTGCACCGTTCCCTCGGTGCTGGATAATGGTGAATCATCCCAAAAATTGTCTGTANGTCTGGAGTCAGGCTCTTCTCTTTCCTGATACGTACATTGAAGAGTTTAGTGGGACTATTTTGGCTGAACAACACATCTCAAACAGTGGCGAGAAGTACTGTAAGTAAAATTGTGCAGATTTAAGTTGCTGAAAAGTAACATTTGAATGTGGTTTGTGGGGGACCCGTGTCCTTTAATACTATGTGGGATGTGCCAAGGAATAAAACACGTAGTTTGAAAAACCACATATATTTAACTTTGCACTACTAAACTAATCAATTTACAGTGAAACTGAAGCAGAACCTGGCCGCATGCACGGCGCAGATCAATAACCGCGCGAACACGAGATGGTTAATTATGTGTGAAATGAAGCATACCTGGGCGATACTATTCCTTTGGAAGAAGGGGCAGTATCTCCAGGCGCAAAAACAAAAAGGAAAAATGTTCTAGAAGTGCACCCAGAGCGCGGGCATGGCGCACATGTGCGGCATGTGCAGGATCCTATAAGGAAGGTGGCTGCGCGTCCATAATATTCTCTATTGTTCTAGAACCCAATGTATTTTGGGCTGCATGAAGATGATGAATATAAACGATTATACAATGCTTGCAAATCAAGAAAACAAACAGGAAACCCTTACACACAAATACTAAGAAATATAAATATTATAAAATTAATGCATACATTTCTGGAAGCTGCATTGTGTATTAATTTAAAGAAAAATTATAATAAAACAAACTATTACAAGGGATGTCTTCTCGTGCTATTTGCATGTCCATTAGTTTGTTTAATTAATATACTGAGTAAAAAAATTACTGACTTGCAATAAAAAAAAAATGTCACTGGTACATTCTCCAGGATCATGTTTGGCACCTCACTGGTTGGGTCCATACCACTGGGAGTGGTGTACAAGGTATAATGAGCACTTTGGGGTTGCATTGCTGTTGTGCAGGGGGTGGTGTGGACGACTTGACAGGCGGTTTGGGGAAGCATAGGATTCTGTCTTGTGTTGACCCCCCTCCCTGGAGTAAATACATGGGCCATGCACCCTCTAGACACAGCAGGTGAAGGTGATAGGTCTACGACATATTGGCCGCAGGTCATACTGCTCCCTGATGCTTTCGCTGCACAATTGGCATCGCTGGCTGCACCTGTGTAGTTGGCTGGCGGTGGCTGTGGATGCTAAGGCGTCTCCGCAGTAGTGCAGGCTCATGCGGGCAGTTGATGCAGTCGCACTGATATGCGAGGATGTGACTATTTGGCCTTGTCGGTGCTCTCCACGTCATTGCTATATTGTGGCTCTGATGTTTTGAAAGTCACTGTTTGATAGATTGAGTGCGGGCTTGTTCATGTACTTGGAAATACTTGTGTCACTTGTGATGTAAATTACATAAATAATAAACTAATTGAACGAAAACACGAACTAGATAATGCAACCCAGACAGAAAAAGAAAAAAACTTGCAACAATCTTGCAGCAACCTTGACATTGCAAGTCTTCAAGCAAGCAGCAACCTTATCATGGCAAGGCTGTAGGTGCGCAGTAAGCTTGTACCAAGATTTCAATTTTCCACCAAAAGAGTTCACAGCAGGCTTGGAATGATGAGGTTGCAGCAGGCTTGGCATGACGAGCTTGCAGCAGGCTTGGTACAACATGTTGGCAACAAGCTATTTTAGCGGAGGCTTCAATAGTTGCTACAAGCTTGCTGCACACATTTCGCCTTGCCATGACTAGATTGCTGCAAGCCTGAAGACTTGCCATGTCAGTGTTGTTGTAAGCTTGTTGCAAGTTTTGTTTGCCATCTGTGTAACTTAGCCTAACAAATACCACATCTGATTTTTATACCAGCCTAGAATTTCTCAGTGATTACATTTTTAAATAGCCAAGTACTTTAAATAATGAGATTATATTATAAAATTGTAAAACAAGCAGATGTTGATTGCACCATTCAACACCATAAACTTACTTGGGGTGCGATGGTTTCCTCGTGTGGTAAATTTATATGTATTTAGATATCATGTACCATCACTGATAAGGTTAAACATAACGCAAATTAGTATTGCATGCTCCTAATCAAGAATATTACGAATTCTTCTTATGAGCACATCATGCTACTGCATATGCCTATGATACAGATTTCTACAAAATTAAAACAAATTAAGAGGAAAGAATGGCAAAGGCAAAATCAGAGAAGCACTCGCAGGGTTCTACACTGTGTGGACAACCCAAGCTGGAAACGAGTAATGAATAAACATACATTTGACAAAGTAATGTTTATTAATTACATAAAATTTTTCAGGATATGCATCTAATATATTGAGCATGAATTTATGTTTCCAAAATATATATATACACACACATAATTTCTATGTAGTAAAATATAGTACATTTCAATATAATTTTAAAGAACACGAAACTATATTTTGACTATAAATAACTACATGGTTGGGTATAGATTTTGACAATACCTACAGGAAAATATCGCCAATACAGGAGAGTGGCAGGGTGGTTATTGATGTCACCCATCAAGAAACTCATGTCAATACCTCTGCTGTTAACATGCACACAATATTGTGATACAAAGCCGTCTTTCGCAATAGTTTTGTAAACTAGATGTGAATACAGAGGGATAAAGCAATGGTATTTGTTATGAGGAGGGGTGAGGGGGAACAATGTGCCTGACACACGCGGGCAACTTGAAGAGAAGGCAAACTAGTCATAATTCACTTGCTCAGCTGTGGGTGCTATCCTGCAAAATATATATATATTTTTAAACAACGCGAGCCTTGTAATAAAGGTTCCACGCAAACCACAGCTATGGAAAGTACACTTTCAGCCAAATTTTTCCATCCTGAGAAGGAGACAATAAAGAGCTGCTCACAAGACTGAAGATCAATGTGAAGGGGCATGACAGGATAGTTGGTAAGAGAAACTCGACCTTCCTATAGGTTCCCGCACAACTACCAGGTAAAATACACAAAGAATGATTGAGTAGACGAGGGAGGCTTTTAAGTATAACTGATAGTTATCAAAGTATCGGTTTTTATGTTTTTGTGACGAACTGGGCATTTTGGTGCCAGTTGTCTATGCTGTTGTCTATGCCATATACAAGTAGTTCATGTAGTTGTAAATTTACCAAATGATACGAATAGTTACAACAAAAAAGTCCAGGTAAAGTAAAGAAATTGTATGTCCAGTCGTATAACACATGTATTAATATAAAGCGTAAAAAAAAACAGAATAATTTATAATTTACCTTTCAGAAAGACGTTATTTAAAGTTAGTCTAAAAACAACTAAAAAAAGACACCACAACACCTTGGCAAGCTGTATCAAACACGAAGCAACACAGCAAGTAAAGGAAACCAGGCAATATCGACAGAACAGGGAATGCCACCATGACATCATTATATAAGCATTGTGTTATAAGTCTTACCTGAAGCTTGATTCAAGCTTGCATCATGTGAGATGGGGCAAATTCCACCAGCCATCATGCAATTCCTTGCAGCAAGCTTGTTACTTATTATGCTTGACTTGCACATCAAGTAAAATTTAAGTGAAGCACAAGGCTTAAAGCAAGTTTACATGCTATATGGGGAAAAAACATGTAAAAGTGATGAACACAAAACCCTAACTGATTAACCAAACAATAAATGAGCTACGATGTAAATATTCTAGTGGATAAACAATGCATGTGTGAACGTAAACAGTCACATTGGTATATGTGAAAAATTAACGTTTGTGACTATAAGCAAAAGGGA
This sequence comes from Clitarchus hookeri, assembly GCA_002778355.1. NCBI lineage: Eukaryota > Metazoa > Arthropoda > Insecta > Phasmatodea > Phasmatidae > Clitarchus > Clitarchus hookeri. Next base: position 199,352 of record NQII01003460.1, on the reverse strand, counting down.
CACTTACGAATGTAAACGATACTTCTGAGTTTGTTTGTAATGCTTGTGGGTGTCTCGACTAGCTGTCACTTACTGGCGACTGGACATCCCTGCTGTGAAAGCGAAGTATCATCATGCAGAAGGGCGGGGCTCTGGGCGGCTGCATGTGCTTCCTCAGCGCCGATATTCTATGCATGCATGTGATTGTACCATATGCAGAGGGAAGCTTGTGTACTCACTAATTAACTCTGCATGCATGGCGATGAAGTGTGTGTATGTGATGAGTCAGGCAGTGCTGTAGATGTGACAAGTCAGCAGGAGCACAAGGTCGCCATCACAACAAACACTGTAATGCATGCCAGGTGCTTGCCGGAGTGGAATAATGAATGCTTTCATGTTGACTTGTGATCAGTGGTTGTGTAATTTAATAAATTTGTTTACGGGCATAATTTTCCACTGTGCTGTCTTTTCCTTGCTTTGCTTGTGTGATGGTGCTGCAAATGATGGACGTGCTGCTGCTAGCACAATGTGACTATTCCCTAGATGCGGTGTTGTGTGTAGTTCGGTGGTGTGACGTACGCACTTGCATGCGTGCGAGTGAATATATGAATGGCCTTGGGATAGAGGGAGGGGTGTGGTATCCTGCTCGTCGCACGCGATTGGATGAGGAAGTGAGAGAGAAAGAATGTGGCCATGGGGGAAGAGGGGGGTGGTAGAAAGGTGACTCGCGCCCACTTCCTGCCACATTGTCAATCGATAATGGTTTGGACTGAATGTGAGCAAACACACATGGCTGGTGAAAACACTCACCATCAACACAAAACAACAGGTGTGAGTTATTGATGAAATTAGTGTAAACATGTTGGGGTTTGTGCGTCTTGCTGGTTTTGAAATGTCTCAATACGTTTAGAAATATAATATCACTGTTCGGCGTAGGTGGTTTGCACGCTCACTTTATTTTCACAAGTAGGCATGTGTGTTTTTTTTCTCGTTAGATGACATGAACATTGCTTGCATCAACAGTAGCACACATTAAGTTCGCCGAGTGCCTTGGCAATCCACTGATATATCTACACACACAACTTCTCACAAATTCGCTTTCAGCTAGTTGTCTGTTGTGTGTGTTAGTGTTTTGATCGATGCTGGGATTGAGGTGGCATACTTCGTGAATGCAGTGGGAGAGAGCTGCACGTCGTTCGCACTGTGTTGTGCAATTGTACATGCTACTGCGGGCTGCATGCACTATGCACTGGAATTGCATGACGAGTCGTTAGTGCCGGTGATTTTTTACATGCTGGCAGTGGTGGTGTTACAACCACTTGATGACATGTATACAGCCATTCTGGTTGGTCAGTTGTGGTAATAGGGGGTAACGATTTTTGAAGTGGTACAGCACTGCCACTGACATGTGCCACAATGGAAAACCGCTGGGTTTATGCACTGGTTTTGGCATGTTTCGGCATCCACTATGCCAGTTGTACCACGATATAGAGCAGTACTGGCAGGGATATGGTGGACATGCTGTTTTGGCCAAAATGTTGGTATCCACTGCAGTAGTGTTGGTGGCGATAAGAGATAGGCCATTTTTGTGTGCCGACGAGACCAGTCACAGTGTTGCAGCTGTCTCTGGCGGTATTAATACGGCTGGCTGGCCATGTGGCATGATGTTAACGTCTGCCAAGGTGGGCATGGCAGTGAGTAGTTGCACGTTGAGCAGTGACTGCTCGCTTCTCATGGCTGACAGGCGCAATGTGGTTCTTATGAATCTTGACAGTGATGTAAAAAAATCATCCTGACTTTCACTTCGCCATTGCAGCATTGGTGATTGAACTTGTGAGGATGCTGGTGGAGTAGGTGGCTGGAATATGTAGTTTCAGTTAAAGTAGTAGATCCAAGTCTACTTTGCTGTTGATAGCTGCTTTTGTTTGATCTGCACAGTGCTTGCAGTTAAAGTCCTTCCCGACAACGGTTGTGCTTTCGGTCGTGGTTAGGTACACTGTATGGAAAGTTCTGGCACATTTTCTATAACGTAAGAACAGGAGTGCCTTGTACTGTACATACAAGACTTGCTCAGGTAGTGATTATTGTACATTGCAATTTGGAATTATTATTTCTGTTTTTGCTTGGGTTAGCGGAAACAAGAAAAGTTTGGTCGCTCAAAATATTGAATCCATTGTTTTGCTGTTCGCCACTGTCCTTCACATCATGGGTCTTCTTAGCACAGAAGTTGGTTAGACTGGGCTTACTGCGATCACAATGACAGCATCTTGTGCCCAGATAGTATCTTGCCATGACATCCTGAGTGACGGGGCGGATAAATTGCAAACACATGGGCATCAGTACTTCCATGTGTGTCTTCTGGCTAGCCATAATCATGCATCACAATATGGAAGCCATCATGGAGGGGAGGGGGGAGGGGTGAGGTGTCAACCATCCCCTAAATGGCAGTCATTATTTTGCATTCATGGGAAGGTATTACAAACCAGTGGAGTAGGGATGCATGTGCTGGCGCACGCAGCTCGCAGCAATGATCGAAGCAGTCCTACAAAGCGGGGTGCTGGAAGGGTGAAAGGGGTACACACTCACTCCTCACTGCTACCCCAAGGTGGTGGAGGAGGAGTGGTGATGAGACATTACCTCATACTGTAATGTCGCTCTGTAAAAGATGACCGCCCTGGAACATGATCTACCTTCCCGAACTATGTAGACAGGAGAGACAATTTTTTTATGGGTTCTGCCACATGCTATGGCATCCAAATGCATCAATTTGGCAAAGTTTTAATGTCCTCGAGGCTTGGGTTGCTAAAGTATGTCCATT
>NQII01003460.1:172641-196432 GCA_002778355.1 Clitarchus hookeri | reverse complement strand
GGAAAAAAGGGAATATCTGATCTTAAAAATTCTGGAATAGCAGGGAAATTAGGAACTTCTTGGCCGGAATTTCTATTGAAAGGAAATATGGTAAGGGTATGCCTATGGAAGTGCGAAAATTAACTCTTTGGGACCGGTGCATTTAGGTATTTAGGGGCAGTGAACAAGAGGTAGGAATAATTTATGGTAATGGTAACCCGAACAGGCACCAGACTCTGATGGCAGGTGGAGTCAATGATGATGATGGTGATATTCTTAGGACAGCCTGGGCCATCTGACTGGACGTATTTTGTTCCCTTGGTGCTGGATAGTGTTGAGACATCCCAAAGATGAGTTGAAGTCAGGCTCTAGTAATGCCTGATACATATATTCCAGAGTTTAGTAGGCCTGCCTAGACTGACCCACACACCTCAAATGGTGATGAGAAGTATTTTAAATAAAACTGCGCAGGTTTGAATTGCTGAAAAGTATCATTTGAATATAGGTTGTGGGGGAAACATGTCCCTAAATGCCACATGGGCTGTGCTCAAAATGAAAACATATAGTTTGAAAACTCACATATATTTAAGTTTGCACTACAAAACAAATCACTTTAGAGTGAAGCAGAAGTGGATCCAGGCCACATTCCACCAGGTAGGCTTTGCTGTTCAAAAATCACATGAACACGAGATAGTTAATTACGGGTGAAATGAAGCACTCCCAGGGCGATACTATTCCTAGGGAAGAAGAGTGGCTTCTCCTGGTGCAAAAAAAAAAAAAAAAAAAANGAAGGCTATGGAAAACTAATTGGTTGCTGCAAAAACGTGAAGTGCACCCGGAGTGCGGTGTGGCGCAGCCTACCGCTTTGTACCCTGGAAGAAGAGCGACTCACTGCAGCACGTGCGAGTGCCTATACAAAAGACGGGAACGTGCTCCTAACATTTTAGAATGTTAAAGAACCCAATGAACCTTACTGTGATGGGATGATGAATAAAAAAATATACAATGCTTACAAATCAAGAAAACAAACAGGAAACACTAACACACAAATATAAAGGAATACAAAAGTTAGAATATATTTATATAAATTTATGGATGCTGCACTGAGTGTGAACTAAAAAAAATGTAATAAAACAAGCTATTGCAAGGGCTGTCTTTGAGTAATATTTGCACATCCTTGAGTTTTTAAAATTTATTTAGTTAATGAATAATTGTCCTGCAATTTATTATAAAAGTGTCACTGGAACATTCTCCAGGATCATGTTGGCTGGCTCACTGGATTGGTTCAAACTGCCGGGAGGGGTGTGCATGGTATAATAAACACAGTGGTGGTGCGTTTTAGAAGTGAAGGGGGGTGGTGCACACAGTATGACACATGGTCTGGGGAAGCATAGGATGCTGTACTATATCACCACTTTAACCTTAATACTACTATGTAGGTTTCAGTGGCATATATCTCAGAATGTACTACATTTTCCGGGTATGCAAAGTGGCCCTCTACAGCTTCACACTAATGGTGTAATTTAGGGATCATCATCCTTGCTTGGTAGGCATAGCTGGAGCACATCTACAAAAATCACCATATAGAGTCATTGGGAGTTTCAGGAGGCAGCCACATCGGTGAATGCCACACTTCGCACCAACCACCATCTGCAGTCATTGGGAAGACCAGGAGGCGGTCACATGGGTGATTGGTCCAAATCCCACCAACATCTCATGCCCTACAGCTAACTGGACCAGTTTAAAATTCACATATGATAGGTCCAAACCAGCCCTGTCAACAATGACCTGCCTTCTCTCTGCCGCTGAAGTCTCACTTCCCTCCTAGTGCAAGGAATAAAGTATGAGAAATTCGTATTAGAGTTACATGGTGCAACATTCTAAACCAATAAAATATTCTTAAAATTGTTTTTAAAAAAGCAATCAGAGAACATAACATTGAATTAATTTTAAGTATAATAGAGCCTCTCTTTACCGGACTAATTTGGGAGAGGTATAGTCCGGTAAACCAGAATTTCCAGTAAATGGCAAAGAACAAAAAAAAGTTTACAGTTATAAATATTTTAGTAGCTCATGTTAGCTTTAATGTTTTCAATGTGGCGAAGACATTTGTGCAGCCAGTAGGAACAATGAACTGCAAGTATTTTTGGTAGTTTATGACAGACCATGCTGTGAACGGTAGCATGTGACTGTTAAATTCTGTATTGATGTATGTTCTTCTTGCACATTTTTTTCTGAAAAATGAGAAACGTATAGCTCCTAGTCGCCCTTTAGTAGCAAAAATACGCAAATAAGCATATATGTACATTATATAAGTAGTGGTACAGTCAGCCATATTCTGGGCCTTGCCACACTTCACCAAGCTCATACATGCCCTATCCAGTTTATGCAGATGTACCTACGTAGTGTTAAACGCCCATCCCAGTTAGTCTGGCTTTTAAAAGCAGGTATTGCTTAGAAACAGTGCGAACAGCAGACGGAAATGCAAAAGGAAAAAAAGAGGGAAGATAAGAATTGTTGCAATGCTTGAGGTATAGAAATGGAAGAGGCTATAGAGAGATAAGAAAATGCACGAGACAGAGAAAAATGCGGAGAGCATCCCATTAAAAACTATCGTAACAAGGTTTTACAGAATAAGACGAAAACTGTACATTGGCCATATACATTTTATTACTTTGCAAAATATATTCAATACACAGATATACAATATACTGTCTCTCTACATTAGATGGATACACTACACCAGACTTCAACCAAGGAGATTATATACAGTATACATCTGGAGAGGCTATGCAGCTGGGTTTCATGTAGTACCAGCTGAGGTTAGAAGGCGGAGCTTATTCCCTGACTAAGTACTGTAGGAATGGCTGGCAAGAGAAAAATGAGTCTCCAAGTGAGCAAGAAAGCATTAGACGTATCACGTCGTTTCTCCGGAACTGCTCATTGAAATGTTTCATATTTTGGTGATTTACACAGGTTCTTCCTTGTCATTATTTTTTTGTAACTTTGTAGATGTGACGTAAAAAAATTTAAGAAAACATATTTACTAAACATTTGCATAAAATCCCAGAAAAGTTGCAATGTGAAAAGTAAGATGTTTAAAAGTGCTTTGTTTGAAGATATAGGGGAAGGACGAAAGTGTATGAAATGCAAAGAAAGGAACAAAACTTCATGTGAAAATTGAGGAATTGTTGCGAGTGGCCTGGTTTTCATGTAATGGGCTGATTTATCTAGATGATTTTATAGTCAACATATATTATTAGGCAACGAGTTTAAACAATACATCAAACTCAATATATATCTTAAACACTAGCCAGGTACGAAAGAAAATAAATTCTCGAAGACTCATTTTGTTCCTAAATTACCAGCCTAACAACACTACATTAACACAGTAAGTTGTCATGAATTCATCTCTGTGCAGAGACACGAATTTTAAAAACCTTCCAACAACTGGAATAAAATTGATAGTACTTTAGCAGTTACATAAGTTTGTAAGCATACGTTTTGATAGCTATTGCGTTTTGAGTGGTGAAATGTTATATAATAACTATTTTATTTATACTTTTGACTAATTTTAAAAAAATAACTGTAACAAAATGTATATGAACTTCTTAAATTATAGCTACATATACAAACCTAAACACATAATCTACAATATGAGTTCGCTTCTACTGAGAAAAAAGTAATCGAAATATGAAATAATTAGTTAAATAATATGAAATAATAATTAATCATAACAAAAAAATAATAATTCATGAAAACATTTATTTGAAAACCAACTGTATGGCTCAGCGGAAAACTATCACTTAGTTAACTGATAATCAAGTATATTATTTCCACATAATAATTTTTAATCTGACAAGTATAATCGATAATGCAATGAAAATCAAAATAGAGTTTTAATGTAAAGTAAAAAAAAAATACAGTATAATTATTTCGGTTGTCTGTAGAAGGAATGGGTTAAAAATAATTGTAGAAAGACAATATGAAATATTTAGAAATGTCCAGTAAATACAATTATTTCTATAATTTTTTTTAAGTTATATGCTTTATGCATGCTGCAAAAAAATAGTTTACTTCTGTGGCTTTAAGACGTGGCTATAAACCGTGAAGGAGCTAATGACACAATTTTACTTTCCAATGGAAAGTCCTATTTATAAGTTTTTTGTTTCAGCAGTTACAGCAGCCATACCATTGTTGTACGTACTGCACGGAATCACACTTGCGGAGACCTTCGCGAGAACTCTCTTCCTATTGGCTAATGCGCTCTCCTCCCTTCCTCTTTCAAAATGGTTTTCCCCGGAACTGACTTCATCTCCACCCCGACTAGGGCCTCTCCCGGATGTTTTCTATCTCCTTGGTCAAGATTCGCAGAGTCACATTAAAAACATCTGCTAACTGAATTGCATATGTTGGGCACATGACAAGTGGTAGCAGGTGAACTGCGTCCTGCTGTGCTCCTCTTTGGCGTGCAGAATGGCGCTGTGAGGTCCACGGCCAGAGGAGAAGGTGCACTGCTGGTGGGCACCTCCTCTCACCACCTGGGCACCAGCCGCAGTCTGAGCGGGCCATCAGGAGTGTACATGGGGTGCACTCTGTACTCCAGTCGTGGATGGTGGTACTCCAGCCGGAAGGCTTGCACCATCTGACAACACAATACAACTGAAGTTTAGTCACTATTCAAAGCATAACACTAACCACAAAAAACTGTTCGTGTGCACAAGAACAGAGCTCTACAAATTCGATACTATTGATTCACAACTGCAAAAAACAGGTAGCTGCATGGGAAGTCATGACATAGTGCATTTGGGGAATGGTTATATTTAATTCCTTGAGCAGGTGCATGGGGGAACAGCCAATCAGAACAGGTAGAAAATTGTCCACGGATATGTTTATTTAGAATGGATGCACACAGTTAAATTTGGCAGATTCTGCCATTGGCAGGAAATATCCTCAAAGTACCTCTTGTCTCAACAATGATGGCTCGAATTACACACATTTGATGGACTGCTTCTCCTAAAGATTAAAATTAGAATTGATGTATTTTATTGTTAATATTTCTGTACGATTCGTTATTCCACCAGATTTTTCCATAAATTTCAAGATAATAATATTGGTTCCTAGATGGTCTTTCACTTATGACAGTTCAAAAATAACCAAAAGACCCTAAACAAGGATTGAACACGTTTTATTATAAATAAATACAATTTTCTGAATGACTAGCAATCATTAAAATCAGACAAGTTAAATTCACAGTGGTTAATTAATATTAATCACAATAAATAACCCTTTAATAAATAGAGTATGAATCAAATAAAACACACATCTAGCTTGGAGCACCAAATCAGAAATGCTCACAATATTTACAATACACATTGGCTCCATTTCAACATGGAGTTAAATTATAATTATCCAAACTTAAGTTTACCCGAACAGCTTTAAATGGGTACATTCTTTCTTGACTCTAGAATATCGCTTAGCATCCCTTTGAATATATGGAATACCACAGAAAGAAGGGCAGCATAGGTTTGCCCATCAGACACTCTGTTACTATAAAACACAATTATAAAACTATTTAAAAACATCATGGTGGGAGGCGGTCTTGTTGGACCCATCAAAGCTCAAACCGATAAAAAAAATTATTACAATAAACAAGATGGCATACAATTGAAAATAATTACGTTCTAAAACGATGCAGTGGTTGAAACAGTTGGAACAACAAATATTTTAATAAACTTGGGCGGCGGAGAAAAGACGATNTACATGGTGCAACATTCTAAACCAATAAAATATTCTTAAAATTGTTTTTAAAAAAGCAATCAGAGAACATAACATTAAATTAATTTTAAGTATAATAGAGCCTCTCTTTACCGGACTAATTTGGGAGAGGTACAGTCCGGTAAACCAGAATTTCCAGTAAATGGCAAAGAACAAAAAAAAGTTTACAGTTATAAATATTTTAGTAGCTCATGTTAGCTTTAATGTTTTCAATGTGGCGAAGACATTTGTGCAGCCAGTAGGAACAATGAACTGCAAGTATTTTAGGTAGTTTATGACAGACCATGCTGTGAACGGTAGCATGTGACTGTTAAATTCTGTATTGATGTATGTACTACTAATTGCAAAATTTTTTACTCAAAAATGAGAAAAGTATAGCTCCCAGTCACCCTTTAGTAGCAAAAATACGCAAATAAGCATATATGTACATTATATAAGTAGTGGTACAGTCAGCCATATTCTGGGCCTTGCCACACTTCACCAAGCTCATACATGCCCTATCCAGTTTATGCAGATGTACCTATGTAGTGTTAAACGTCCGTCCCAGTTAGTCTGGCTTTTAAAAGCAGGTATTGCTTAGAAACAGTGCGAACAACAGACGGAAATGCAGAAGGAAAAAAAGAGGGAAGATAAGAATTGTTGCAATGCTTGAGGTATAGAAATGGAAGAGGCTATAGAGAGATAAGAAAATGCACGAGACAGAGAAAAATGCAGAGATCATCCAATTAAAAACTATCGTAAAAAGGTTTTATAGAATAAGATGAAAACTGTACATGGGCCATATACATTTTATTACTTTGCAAAATATATTCAATACACAGATATAACAATATACTGTCTCTCAACATTAGATGGATACACTACACCAGACTTCAACCAAGGAGATTATATACAGTATACATCTGGAGAGGCTATGCAGCNACATTAGATGGATACACTACACCAGACTTCAACCAAGGAGATTATATACAGTATACATCTGGAGAGGCTATGCAGCTGGGTTTCATGTAGTACCAGCTGAGGTTAGAAGGCGGAGCTTATTCCCTGACTAAGTACTGTAGGAATGGCTGGCAAGAGAAAAATGAGTCTCCAAGTGAGCAAGAAACCATTAGACGTATCACGTCGTTTCTCCGGAACTGCTCATTGAAATGTTTCATATTTTGGTGATTTACACAGGTTCTTCNATTAGACGTATCACGTCGTTTCTCCGGAACTGCTCATTGAAATGTTTCATATTTTGGTGATTTACACAGGTTCTTCATTGTCATTATTTTTTTGTAACTTTGTAGATGTGACGTAAAAAAATTTAAGAAAACATATTTACTAAACATTTGCATAAAATCCCAGAAAAGTTGCAATGTGAAAAGTAAGATGTTTAAAAGTGCTTTGTTTGAAGAGATAGGGGAAGGACGAAAGTGTATGAAATGCAAAGAAAGGAACAAAACTTCATGTGAAAATTGAGGAATTGTTGCGAGTGGCCTGGTTTTCATGTAATGGGCTGATTTGTCTAGAGGATTTTATAGTCAACATATATTATTAGGCAACGAGTTTAAACAATACATCAAACTCAATATATATCTTAAACACTAGCCAGGTACGAAAGAAAATAAATTCTCGAAGACTCATTTTGCTCCTAAATTACCAGCCTAACAACACTACATTAACACAGTAAGTTGTCGTCAATTCATCTCTGTGCAGAGACACGAATTTTAAAAACCTTCCAACAACTGGAATAAAATTGATAGTACTTTAGCAGTTACATAAGTTTGTAAGCATACGTTTTGATAGCTATAGCGTTTTGAGTGGTGAAACATTATATAATAACTATTTTATTTATACTTTTGACTAATTTTTAAAAAATAACTGTAACAAAATGTATATGAACTTCTTAAATTATAGCTACATATACAAACCTAAACACNTAAAAAATAACTGTAACAAAATGTATATGAACTTCTTAAATTATAGCTACATATACAAACCTAAACACGTAATCTACAATATGAGTTCGCTTCTACTGAGAAAAAAGTAATCGAAATATGAAATAATAAATTAAATAATATGAAATAATAATTAATCATAACAAAAAAATGATAATTCATGAAAACATTTATTTGAAAACCAACTGTATGGCTCAGCAGAAAACTATCACTTAGTTAACTGATAATCAAGTATATTATTTCCACATAATAATTTTTAATCTGACAAGTATAATCGATAATGCAATGAAAATAAAAATAGAGTTTTAATGTAAAGTCAAAAAAAAAATACAGTATAATTATTTCGGTTGTCTGTAGAAGGAATGGGTTAAAAATAATTGTAGAAAGACAATATGAAATATTTAGAAATGTCCAGTAAATACAATTATTTCTATAATTTTTTTTAAGTTATATGCTTTATGCATGCTGCAAAAAAATAGTTTACTTCTGTGGCTTTAAGATGTGGCTATAAACCGTGAAGTAGCTGATGACACAATTTTACTTTCCAATGGAAAGTCCTATTTATAAGTTTTTTGTTTCAGCAGTTACAGCAGCCATACCATTGTTGTACGTACTGCACGGAATCACACTTGCGGAGACCTTTGCGAGAACTCTCTTCCTATTGGCTAATGCGCTCTCCTCCCTTCCTCTTTCAAAATGGTTTTCCCCGGAACTGACTTCATCTCCACCCCGACTAGGGCCTCTCCCGGATGTTTTCTATCTCCTTGGACAAGATTCGCAGAGTCATATTAAAAACATCTGCTAACTGAATTGCATATGTTGGGCACATGACAAGTGGTAGCAGGTGAACTGCGTCCTGCTGTGCTCCTCTTTGGCGTGCAGAATGGCGCTGTGAGGTCCACGGCCAGAGGAGAAGGTGCACTGCTGGTGGGCACCTCCTCTCACCACCTGGGCACCAGCCGCAGTCTGAGCGGGCCATCAGGAGTGTACATGGGGTGCACTCTGTACTCCAGTCGTGGATGGTGGTACTCCAGCCGGAAGGCTTGCACCATCTGACAACACAACACAACTGAAGTTTAGTCACTATTCAAAGCATAACACTAACCACAAAAAACTGTTCGTGTGCACAAGAACAGAGCTCTACAAATTCGATACTATTGATTCACAACTGCAAAAAACAGGTAGCTGCATGGGAAATCATGACATAGTGCATTTGGGGAATGGTTATATTTAATTCCTTGAGCAGGTGCATGGGGGAACAGCCAATCAGAACAGGTAGAAAATTGTCCACGGAGATGTTTATTTAGAATGGATGCACACAGTTAAATTTGGCAGATTCTGCCATTGGCAGGAAATATCCTCAGAGTACCTCTTGTCTCAACAATGATAGCTTGAATTACACACATTTGATGGACTGCTTCTCCTAAAGATTAAAATTAGAATTGATGTATTTTATTGTTAATATTTCTGTACGATTCGTTATTCCACCAGATTTTTCCATAAATTTCAAGATAATAATATTGGTTCCTAGATGGTCTTTCACTTATGACAGTTCAAAAATAACCAAAAGACCCTAAACAAGGATTGAACACGTTTTATTATAAATAAATACAATTTTCTGAATGACTAGCAATCATTAAAATCAGAAAAGTTAAATTCACAGTGGTTAATTAATATTAATCACAATAAATAACCCTTTAATAAATAGAGTATGAATCAAATAAAACACACATCTAGCTTGGAGCACCAAATCAGAAATGCGACAATATTTACAATACACATTGGCTCCATTTCAACATGGAGTTAAATTATAATTATCCAAACTTAAGTTTACCCGAACAGCTTTAAATGGGTACATTCTTTCTTGACTCTAGAATATCGCTTAGCATCCCTTTGAATATATGGAAAACCACAGAAAGAAGGGCAGCATAGGTTTGCCCATCAGACAATCTGTTACTATAAAACACAATTATAAAACTATTTTAAAACATCATGGTGGGAGGCGGTCTTGTTGGACCCATCAAAGCTCCAACCGATAAAAAAATTATTACAATAAACAAGATGGCATACAATTGAAAATAATTACGTCCTAAAACGATGCAGTGGTTGAAACAGTTGGAACAACAAATATTTTAATAAACTTGGGCGGCGGAGAAAAGACGATCACGAAACAATAGATGAGCAGAAACAGAATTTGGAAGGGCGGTCAAAGCCAAAATTTTGAAATGGAATGGCACTACTGCACATCCAAGGCAGTAACAACCATGCCACACAAATTACAAAACATAAAAAAAAAACCCTACCATAAACTTTAAAGTTTTCCACGACTAGAACTGTCAACTTAATAACATCATCGCGTTGTTGACCTCAGCTGGATGAGGAAAAATGCAGCTACACAATGCAGTGTAGAATGGAGGTTATGTAGCAGTAAGGCGGCGTACGGTAGCGGGTGNTGAGGAAAAATGCAGCTACACAATGCAGTGTAGAATGGAGGTTATGTAGCAGTAAGGCGGCGTACGGTAGCGGGTGTAGGAAAAAAGCAGCCAGAGCTGAAGCGTTCAAGGCCTTAAATAAACTACCACGGCTAATCAAAAGTTATGGTTGACGCAGTGGTAAAGGGGGATGGTCCGGAGGGAGAGCAGGAAGGATGGTACCCGAGCCGAGCAAGAAGTACACCCCACCGCAGATAGGTGGCGGTAATAAACTTAATGCGGCAGCACTAACGCAGCACACTGAGGGATTTATCACCACTGGAATACACAGCTAACATAACCGACGGTGCTCTAGTTCCTTCGCCTCAGTAGCTCACCACTGGAGCGGAAACATGGCGATACAAATAGTTTTTGATGGGAATGTTAGTTGAAAACAACAGATGTTTCTCTTGGGTTGAAGTGCTCTGGCAGCCCATAACTGCCAACTTCAATACCTGAGAGCTTTGTTGTAAGAACCGAAGCTTTCCGAACCCGACCGAAGATACAACAGCTGGCCAGTAATCAACGTAATTGACAAGGCATGTTACCTGTTTATCTCTGTGTGGTTAATTGTGTGAAATATGAATCCAATAAATAATAATTGATGTAACACAACAATTATGCCTTCTTCTCAGCAGAAGGACGATGATTAGAAATACCTGCTTGTGCATGGCTGTAAAAATTTCGAAGTTTTCAGACAATTGGATTCACGGAAATTCTGCGCGAAATATACGCCTCTCAGAAAGTTTGGAATATTGTGCGATACAGGAGTTTGTGTGGTAGAAGTTATGTAGTTATTTNGAAATATACGCCTCTCAGAAAGTTTGGAATATTGTGCGATACAGGAGTTTGTGTGGTAGAAGTTATGTAGTTATTTCGTGATCAACAGAGAGCGCGCTAATACAATTTTAAAACAGAAGTTTATAATCATCCACAACTTCTAGAAACACTTCCAGGTGTCATAATAGCTGCTCAGACGGAATGGGACCTTCTTCCAGAAGATGACAGCAACACATTGATTACAAGCATGCCACTGCGTGTAAGGGACATGTACAATGCACATGGAGGCCATACAAGCATGTCATGGCGTGTTAGGGACATGTACAATGCACATAGAGGCCATACAAGCATGCCACAGCATGTTAGGGGCATGTACAATGCACATGGAGGCCATACAAGCATGCCACGGCGTGTTAGGGACATGTACAATGCACATGGAGGCCATACAAGCATGTCACGGCATGTTAGGGACATGTACAATGCACGTGGAGGCCATAAACGGTACTAAGCTGCAGTGGGAAGAAAAAAGCCTCCCTAGTCAGACACCATTATATTAAATTTGTAGTTCTTTAGTGTTTATTTGTCTATGATAGTATAACTTTTTTTTTCTTGTTAGATACACTTAGAATTTTACGTTTTCTATCAGTACTGTTGGTAACATCCAATTGATATGCTTTCTTTTATGCATATTCGATATTTCTTGCTTTCTTTATGTATATTCCAAACTTTCTGTGAGGTGTTTAGTTACTTGTGGATATATTCGACATAGTCTGGAATACGATGCATTTTGCAGATACCTTTATTTTCTACGATTTATCTATCGATAATTTTCGTTCTGCACTTTTTTCCTACAACGCACCATTTTCGAGGTATTATGGAAAATGTAGGCGTTTATGCAAGATGGAGGAACCAAAATTTGGCTACTAATATTGTTTATTGTGGGGAAAAGTAATTCAATTGACTGACTTCTGACAGAAATTCCTTCCCAACCCAATAAATTCCAAAATATATTCCCTCCCTTTGCAGTGGTGTAGTGGTTAGACTACTCACCTCCCACCTAGGGGAATCGGGTAAGATTCCCGGCGGGGTCGCTCCCGGAGTTTCGCATGTGGGAATCGTGTCGGATGATGCCGCTGGGTGGCGGGTTTTCTCGGGNACCTCGTTTCACCCTCATCGACTCTCAAGACCTCGATGTTAAGAGCCGCCCAAATATCTCCACTCTCCACTCATGGCACTTCACCTACATTCGGACTCACAAGCCGTCATGCTCCTCACTCGCTTCCTATTATTGCTCTTAAATCTCAGCATCTCTAGTGTCGCCTTTTAGGGACGAGGGACAGCTCAATGCACAATGTTACCCCTGCATAGTGACGTGCCTTTCTGTGCATTACTACTAGGTTATCTATAGTCGAGTGTTGGGTGGTGGTTCTCGAGTCTTCAGACTTGCATCATCTTGCAACATGCGCATACAACACGATCTTTATCCACTTGGGAAGTAAAAACTACATACGACTTATAACAACACTCATACATGTACATGGGACGGAAGGAAACTATTTTTCCAGCTGTCCTACCCGAGTGACATGTGTGTTGATCCCAGTTATCCCGTAAATTAATTGAGATAAGCTGAGGGGAAATGGAACAGAGGAAAAATGGAATGAAGCAGGAATCCAGAGCGCTCCGAATAAATCACTATAATACACTCATGGAAAAATCCCATTGTCTTATCGAAATAGTCCAGTGACCCCGAGTGGTAATTGGCTAATGAGACATGATGAATATACACTATTCATTAAATTTATTTGCTAGTATTTGTTCAATGCACCAGTAAGTAAAACAATTTCTAAAATAAATATTTCCCTCAAATTCCGTTTCAAAATGACTCACCTAATGTTGTCACAATGTGAAATGTGATATAAAGGTCGCAGAATAACGAATATTCAATTAGACGAAATTTTCCGTAGTTTGGTCTCATTGGCAAAACCGCCAACACTCATTGGATGAAACTTCAAACTTTCTATAGCTAAATGTTTTTCGTAACCATATTAACAATTCCTACACGGAATCACACACCCACAGTTGCCAGAAACATACGGGCAGCTTCAGTACTGCAAGCTAATTAATTTATGGTACATGTTTTTTACAGTTAGTGTTAAAAATGTCCGCATATATCGTTGGTGCAGTGGGCACAGCAGTAGGTACTGTATCGTTGTAGTAGAAGCTATGTGTTCGTTTCACACGAAAGCCGTGAATCTCAGGCAGTTGCAACACGTAGACCATTCTGGTTGATTTGGCCATACTGCTCAATTAACCAGCATCAAACGTTCATAATTTCTGAGGGTAAAAAAGTTGTGCAATAAAAAGGTGGCAACCCTTGTTATTTTAGTTTCGAAGGGAGGTTTAAAATGCCTATTTAAAGCGCTTACTTTGCAGCTTTGCAGCCTTTAATCTAAACGTTGATTGTTTTTTAAATGTCGAAATTATAATCGCCTCTAGGTATTATCTCATGACAATCGATAAACGAACTTTGTAAGGAATGTTGTGCCACTCAAGACTCGACGTGGCCACTCTTCGACGGTTACGGGTTTTGCCTCTGTTTGGTGATACAACTATGTTTCAGGGTGTTTGAAATCCTGGCTTTTTTTGAAGAAACTATTACACGGGCCCCCAGTATGTTTATCTAGGAAAATACATCATACCACAAACGAGGACTGAATAAGTTCCTACGCATGCTGTAAATATTATTTTAAAGCCCTCCAATATAGTTAAAAATGGCTATTTCAGATTGCCATACCTTAGAACATACTNATTGCTCTTAAATCTCAGCATCTCTAGTGTCGCCTTTTAGGGACGAGGGACAGCTCAATGCACAATGTTACCCCTGGATAGTGACGTGCCTTTCTGTGCATTACTACTAGGTTATCTATAGTCGAGTGTTGGGTGGTGGTTCTCGAGTCTTCAGACTTGCATCATCTTGCAACATGCGCATACAACACGATCTTTATCCACTTGGGAAGTAAAAACTACATATGACTTATAACAACACTCATCCATGTACATGGGACGGAAGGAAACTATTTTTCCAGCTGTCCTACCCGAGTGACATGTGTGTTGATCCCAGTTATCCCGTAAATTAATTGAGATAAGCTGAGGGGAAATGGAACAGAGGAAAAATGGAATGATGCAGGAATCCAGAGCGCTCCGAATAAATCACTATAATACACTCATGGAAAAATCCCATTGTCTTATCGAAATAGTCCAGTGACCCCGAGTGGTAATTGGCTAATGAGACATAATGAATATACACTATTCATTAAATTTATTTGCTAGTATTTGTTCAATGCACCAGTAAGTAAAACAATTTCTAAAATAAATATTTCCCTCAAATTCCGTTTCAAAATGACTCACCTAATGTTGTCACAATGTGAAATGTGATATAAAGGTCGCAGAATAACGAATATTCAATTAGACGAAATTTTCCGTACTTTGGTCTCATTGGCAAAACCGCCAACACCCATTGGATGAAACTTCAAACTTTCTATAGCTAAATGTTTTTCGTAACCATATTAACAATTCCTACACGGAATCACNTCATTGGATGAAACTTCAAACTTTCTATAGCTAAATGTTTTTCGTAACCATATTAACAATTCCTACACGGAATCACACACCCACAGTTGCCAGAAACATACGGGCAGCTTCAGTACTGCAAGCTAATTAATTTATGGTACATGTTTTTTACAGTTAGTGTTAAAAATGTCCGCATATATCGTTGGTGCAGTGGGCACAGCAGTAGGCACTGTATCGTTGTAGTAGAAGCTATGTGTTCGTTTCACACGAAAGCCGTGAATCTCAGGCAGTTGCAACACGTAGACCATTCTGGTTGATTTGGCCATACTGCTCAATTAACCAGCATCAAACGTTCATAATTTCTGAGGGTAAAAAAGTTGTGCAATAAAAAGGTGGCAACCCTTGTTATTTTAGTTTCGAAGGGAGGTTTAAAATGCCTATTTAAAGCGCTTACTTTGCAGCTTTGCAGCCTTTAATCTAAACGTTGATTGTTTTTTAAATGTCGAAATTATAATCGCCTCTAGGTATTATNTTGCAGCTTTGCAGCCTTTAATCTAAACGTTGATTGTTTTTTAAATGTCGAAATTATAATCGCCTCTAGGTATTATGTCATGACAATCGATAAACGAACTTTGTAAGGAATGTTGTGCCACTCAAGACTCGACGTGGCCACTCTTCGACGATTACGGGTTTTGCCTCTGTTTGGTGATACAACTATGTTTCAGGGTGTTTGAAATACTGGCTTTTTTTGAAGAAACTATTACACGGGCCCCCAGTATGTTTATCTAGGAAAATACATCATACCACAAATGAGGACTAAATAAGTTCCTACGCATACTGTAAATATTATTTTAAAGCCCTCCAATATAGTTAAAAATGGCTATTTCAGATTGCCATACCTTAGAACATACTNGCTGTAAATATTATTTTAAAGCCCTCCAATATAGTTAAAAATGGCTATTTCAGATTGCCATACCTTAGAACATACTAGCCGGACACGAGCCGAACTACGGTAGGAGACTGTACTGAACTTAGCTGAAGACTTTTCATCAATAAAATAAGGGCCACCGGTGAAAGTCGCATAGGTACACGNGAGACTGTACTGAACTTAGCTGAAGACTTTTCATCAATAAAATAAGGGCCACCGGTGAAAGTCGCATAGGTACACGTAGCACTACGAGAAAACTGCATGGCAGTTCAGGGCTCTGCGCTTAGCGGCGATGGCGCTCTTGTACCGCGTGCCGGTGTGACCCTTATAGCTCCCGCGCTTCTCGGCCATAATAGAAGACAAACGATGCAGGCAGGCGGCCCCTTAATGAACTATGTATAGAAGAGCGGTGTTGTATGAGCGTGTGCTGTGGAGAAGTCACTACCGTGAGGCCAGCAGGCCATGTTCCAGACTGCATGGTTGATCACATTAGCTACCATCGTCGAGCTAGGTGGTGCAGTTGGCAGTACGCTGGACATGCCTTCGGGAGTTCACAGGCTCGATTCCCGGCCCGGACATCCTTATTTACATTTTCCGGGAGTAGTAGGGTTAGGTCCATCCAGGACCACCAGTGGATAGTGGTAGAGGCATGGAGCTGTTCGCCATCTTGGATGANCATCCAGGACCACCAGTGGATAGTGGTAGAGGCATGGAGCTGTTCGCCATCTTGGATGACATCTTTGGCATCGGGTATCACAATCAAGTGAGTGACTTTGAACTTGACTTGGGGTGGTCTTGGAATGATGATCTTGCAATGATCTTTAACAGGTCACTTAAACCCAAGAAATGGAGAAAAATCGTACAAATATCATCAAAAGGGAAAACAATTACTTTATTGACCCCGATTGTCATCGTACATTTATACGAACTTAACATTGGCCCAGGTGAAGTTGAACTCAAAAAATTGGGGAAAAAATTGCAAACAATCGTACACAAAATTATAAAAAATAGGGGAAAAGTACATTTTTGACCTACTAAATTGTTGGATGTTGGTGGCATAGACCCCAGTAACCTTAAAATTGAAAAATTGGAGAGTAAAAAACTTTAAAAATAAATAAATTAATTTTTTTTAAATTGGTAAATTTCAAAATTGACTAAAAAAATTGAAAAATAAAAAAAGGAAAACAAAATTTNAAGGAAAACAAAAATATTTTTTTTAAAGATTTACATGTAAGAGGCTCAGGATTCGCCTCTCAAAAAGATGGAGTAAACATCTTCCCAGTATGGCTACCAACAAACATCTTGCCCCCCCCCCACAGTATCATATTGGCTATATAGTTGGCTCCTACCAAACTACCCTTCTCCAACGAATCATTTGATTTCCATCGCACCCGAATGCCGCAATTATCCTCATTAATCCCCCACCGTTTAAGGTCAGTTTGTTTGGCCGGTTGGTTTGGTCAGATCGTGTGGTTTGCTGGTGTGTGGCTGGTTCGTATTTTTGGCTGGTATTTTTGGGTTGCGTGGTTAGCTTGCATTGTCATTTAGTATGGTTGTCGGGTATAGTCAGTTCACATGACATGCTGATAAAGTTGGTTTTTACGGTTTACCACTATGGACCATGCGTATGGTTGGCTGGAATGGACAGTTTTTTTGGCTGGCTGTTATGATCACTAATATCGTCGGCTGGTCTTGTACATCGGTCTTGCCAGTTGCACTGTTTTGTCGATTAGTATGCCCAATCGGCCTTGATGGTCGGTTGGCCTGGTTGTTTGGTATTGCCAGTTGGTATTATTTGTTTGGAAGGAAAGTCTTGTCTTAGTATGATTTGTGTGCTTGTAATAAATTTGATATTGGTCATGGTGACTTTGGTTAGTATCAAAGATGTTAAAGCAGTTCCTGTGAATTTAATTTCTGATGGTAAGCAAGGATTAATGAAATTTAGATTGATTACATCGGCAATTTGTTATGGCATCCGTGCTTGTAAAAGCATTTCTCTCCTTATGCGACATGTTGGTGTTGAAGTGTTACTTTCGCCCGAAGTTTGGTGGCTCTATAACCAATAATTAAAAAATGGTGGCCAATTATGCTTATAAGAGCTAATAAGAGTTAACATGTTATACCCACATTCTTAAGGTCAGAAATTATATCTACATAATGAATTTCAAATTCCTCACCCATTGGTTTGTAAATGGCATCGTCGACAACATAAGCAATCTAGCTGGATTCAGCGAAGATGCCGCCAAAGACGAAGTCGGGATGCTGGTCGCAGGCACACCATAAAACTAACACTTCATCTTGATATCTACACTCCAATAGCTCTCTGATCCGAACAGGTACTTGAAATTTGAGCAGATTTTTACTTTGTTGGGAAAATATATGTATAATGATTAGCGCGAACGATAACAGCCCGGGAACTGTTGCAGTGGAATAGACAAACATTAAATAACTTAAACGGCTGAATGTTAAAAAGGACCCGGGAAGGGAGAGATATTTCGCCCCTCGCACCAAACAAAGAACTCTGACATGGTGCGACTTTGGCCACATTATTTGTCTGCAGAGGTCTAGACATCACGTAACTAACAGACAATCACAAGCGAGCGATGTGACATCATGATTGTTGGGAGAGTGTTAGATGGGTGGGGCCGACCAAAAAGTAAATTAAATGCAGTGTTGGGTATCAGTATTCTGCTGGTAGCCATAATGGGAGAATGTGTGCATCATCATTTTAGGAGATTTACTTTGTATTTATTTTCGAATTTCTCTGAAATTATTTTAGTTTTCCATTTTTGATTAAATCTTGAATTTTCAAAATTTTTATTGTTTTAGTTTTGCTTTTTACGTTTTTTCTCAATTTTTTTATTTTTCTTTATTTTCAAATTTAGGGTCACTGGATCAAGGCCAAGGTCATCCACATCAGACATGGTAGTTGGGTATGANCGGGAACTGTTGCAGTGGAATAGACAAACATTAAATAACTTAAACGGCTGAATGTTAAAAAGGACCCGGGAAGGGAGCGATATTTCGCCCCTCGCACCAAACAAAGAACTCTGACATGGTGCGACTTTGGCCACATTATTTGTCTGCAGAGGTGTAGATATCACGTGACTTACAGACAATCACAAGCGAGCGATGTGACGTCATGATTGTTGGGAGAGTGTTAGATGGGTGGGGCCGACCAAAAAGTAAATTAAACACAGTGTTGGGTATCAGTATTCTGCTGGTAGCCATAATGGGAGAATGTGTGCATCATCATTTTAGAAGATTTACTTTGTATTTATTTTAGAATTTCCCTTACATTATTTTAATTTTACATTATTGATTAAATCTTGAATTTTCAACATTTTTATTGTTTTAGTTTCGATTTTTACGTTTTTCTCGATTTTTTTATTTTTCTTGATTTTCAAATTTAGGGTCACTGGATCAAGGCCAAGGTCATCCACATCAGATATGGTAGTTGGGTATGAATTAAATTTTTATCAATTTTTTTACAATTTTTTACGACTGCTTGTGATTTTTTTTTTTTTCGATTTCTCGAGTTCAACCTTACCTAAGGCCAAGTTTATGGCTGCCAGAGTCAATAATGTAATTTTGCCCGATTTCATGATATTTTTTAATATTTGCGATTGTTCTCAATTGTTGCATTTAAGGTTACGTGGGGCCAAGGTCAAGGTTACGAAAACCAAAGATGGTGATAATGGCCAACAATGCAATTTTTCCTTGATCATGGCCAACAACACCATTTTTCCTTAATTTTCACGATTTCTGACAAATTTTTGTGATTATTCTCAATTTTTTCGGTTCTTGGTCATCCCAAAACCATATGACATGGTTAAACATAGGTCAAGCTAAAGGTCACTCCCAACCAAGATGCACGACACCTGGGATGGCCACCGTGATAAAATCAAAGATAGCAGATGTTTCCATGGTGTTACTACTATCAGCATCCCGAAATCACTCCAGGTGAATGTTGGGATGGTATGGTTCCATAGTACAGACCATGTGTGGTACCTTCCCCATGATTGCTTCTCTGAGCCCCTTGCCGTTGACATCACTGTCGACAAACCGTAGCNTTTTTTACGACTGCTTGTGATTTTTTTTTTCTTTTTTTTTTTTTTTCGATTTTTTGAGTTCAACTTTACCTAAGGCCAAGTTCATGGCTGCCAGAGTCAATAATGTAATTTTGCCCGATTTCATGAAATTTTCAATATTTGAGATTGTTCTCAATTGTTGCATTTAAGGTTACGTGGGGCCAAGGTCAAGGTTACGAAAACCAAAGATGGTGATCATGGCCAACAATGCAATTTTTCCTTGATCATGGCCAACATCACAATTTTCCTTCATTTTCACGATTTTTGACGAATTTTTGTGATTATCATCAATTTGTTCGGTTCTTGGTCATCCCAAAACCATATGACATGGTTAAACACAGGTCAAGCTGAAGGTCACTCCCAACCAAGATGCACAACACCTGGGATAGCCACCGTGATAAAATCAAAGATAGCAGATGGCTCCATGGTGTTACTACTATCAGCATCCCGAAATCACTCCAGGTGAATGTTGGAATGGTATGGTTCCATAGTACAGACCATGTGTGGTTTCTTCCCCATGACTGCTTCTCTGAGCCCCTTGCCGTTGACCACACTGTTGACACGCCGNTCGACAAACCGTAGCTACCTACCTTGGCGACGAGCGAGTGTATCTCGAGGCTGGCGAAGCGCCTCCCGACACACATGCGGCGTCCGTAGCCGAAGGGCAGCGACGTGAAGGGGTGGTGTCTCCGGCCCAGCTGCTCCGGACAGGCTCCGGGCTCAAGCCAGCGTTCCGGCCTGAAGCTGCCCGCCTCCGGGAACTGCTTCTCCAGGTTGCTCATCACGTAGTGCTGGAACACGACGTGCGTCTGAAACACGTCGACAACTGCAGGTCAGCTCCGGTGACCCGCATATCAGTGCCGAGCACACAGTCTCTGCCTGTGCTCGAGTCAGCTATGAGGGACCCCTGTACCTGGAGCTGTTTGCCACGTGAGATACACGTGTGAGCTATAAGGACGACATTGCCACTCCCATCGCTGTCGAGTGCAGGGCTTCGAACTGGTGTACAGCGCTCTCGTCATGCTGCGTCTATTTGAAGCGGTCATCCTATCACTTTATTGATAATAAGTCTGTAGCAAAGTTCAATACAAGGCCCTATACTAGATTAGCAGGAATTCACCATGAACAGATTAAGCTATAACATTTTGAAAATGTCGTTTACGACCATGTTTATAAGCTTCAAAATAGTTTTTGCAATAATCCTGATATGTCTAATGTTTTATTTCTCCCTAGTTTGAAATGTTATTTATTTTCTGATGCAAACACAGGTGTTGTGTACATGGGAAATAGTTTGTTTTAAAAACGTGCACTTCAAAACACTGCTACCTTTCGCGTACCAGGTAGAAGGGTGCCTTAACTGGAATTTGCGACTTCTGAAAGTCTGGGTGTCAAGGCACTTGTTTGCCTACTTTATTTTCTATAGTTTTGTGCGTAGTTCTTAATCATACATTAGACTACAGCAGTAAGGAAGACATACTGTTACTTATTACTGGCCTCATATGAAAACATTTGATAAACAAGTATAAAAGTAAATTCCGTAGTCAATATTTTTCTTAGTAAATACTACATAATTCGCAGCCTGTTTTCATGTTTGAAATAATGGACACAAACATAAATTCAATTGATGAAAATGTATCCTCAGATACACTAATGGGCAGTTGAATTAGGACCCACCACTGTGCTAGAGAAATGGCGCTGTGGTTGCCCCGTCGAATGGAATAATGTCTGGCCATGCATGACTGGGATGTCGTCAGACTTTATACTGATTGTCTGGGCAATGGTCGAGCACAGAATGGGGTAGGAACACGATCTCAGCACATTTGATTGTGGCCAGATAGTTGGATCCAGACTTATGGGGCATTCCAGAACCGATGTCGTGCAAACATTGAGATTTCCACGGGCCACCATTTCAAGAGTGTACAGTGAGTTTATGGATTCGGGTAAAACTACCGCCACCAGGGACAACTGCCATGGCGTACACCACATCGACGACAGGAGTCACTGTCTGCTAGCTTGGTTGGTAACAGCGGATATGCAGGCTACAGTAGATTACTCTCCAATTCAGTGCTTGACCACAACGGCCTGCGAACAGCCACAACATCCAGAACCATCTCCTTGTTGTGGGGCACAGAAGCTGCTGCCCCACTAGGTCACATATGTTCACTGCACATCATAGTCTTAACGATTGCCGTGGGTGCGGAAACACCACAATTGGAACCTCGATACATGGAAAATGACAATTGGAACCTCGATGCATGGAAAATGGCCACATAGATGGATGAGTCGAGGTACACATGGTACAGACCAAGAGCAGGGTATGAGTGCATCGGCAAGCACATGGAGGGATGCATCCATCTTGTCAACAAGTTGCAGTTCAAGCAGTTGGTGGTGGAATTATGGTATGAGGATTGTTTGCGCGGTACGAAATGTGTCTCCTAGTACATGTGCTATCACCTCGCACTGGTGAACGATACAGGGATATGCTGGCAGATCATGTGCACTCTCTTCTGTATCTACAGGACCGCGCAGGAGACCTGAACCTATGGCAAGATGATGCACTGGTCCACCGCTCCCGAATTGTGACCGAGTGGTTGGATGAATGCTCCACATATTTATTGGGCGTGTCCACATTAGGCGGACCACCGTGACATACATATATGTGTGTGTTTGTGTTATATGGTAAAAATATTAAATATATAATATTGCTCTAGTTGTAAATTGATATGCATGTAGTAACTAAAAGGGAGTTAAGGAAAAACTTCTCTAGGATTATGTACAATGTTGTTATGGATTTTAAAACTCTTAAATACATTTGATTTTATAAAAACAATTTTTATTTAATAATTAATTGTTTTTACTATGTTATTTAAACCATGAGATTTTAGTTTGTGCATTTTATGTAAATTGTCTTACCTTTCGTTGTAAAAGCAATGTTTCATTTCTAATAAAACTGAATTATTTAAATAAAAATATTATCTTATTACATCTTATAAGCATAGTTAGAAATAATCTAAATCGCATATGTTTTACTTCTAGGCGAGATGGGTGGTAGTGGAGGATACTGGATACTGTGCAGGGTGGCAGGGTGTGGCGGTGGTGGGGTCAGTCCTACGTTGGCCGCAATACCGAGAGGTTGTGCTCCGCAATCTTTATAAATCGAATCCCGAACCAAAGAATTGCAATTATTTTTAATTATTTTCCATAATTTCCAAAAATTAATTTTTTAAACTTGCAAATGATTTTGTGCATTAGTTATTTATAATTTGTTAGAAAAATGAATATTCAAACACTAATTATATTCGTTGTAAATCTTTTATTTTAAAAGTATTTTTCGAAATTTTTCAGAAGATTTTTTCTTTTTCGAATTGAAATTTCTTCGGGTTTTCCCGATTTGCTTAAATTTCCAGCCTCCTCACTGTCACCCCCTGGTCAAGGTCACCACTAGTCAATGTCAAGGTCACGCACATGCAACGTGGCCTACGCCCGAGGTCGCTGAACTATCACCACACACACACCAACCTCTATGCCAGAAGCCCCCGAGCCTCGTTACTTTCATTCAAGAAGAACATTGAGATAGGTCATTCAAGGGCGACCACACTTATCTTTGGTGTAACCATTGTGTGAGTTTATGATAATCCAATTTCTTTCTCCTCGGACAGTGCACCTTCTACAGTCGATACATACCTTGGCAAACTGACTGGTTACTACTTCCATGCAGTTGCAACTGTTGGGGTCAAAGCAGGGAGGTAAACTGGGGACGAGGATGTTTTCCTGCTCGTTTGTTTATTTTTCTCACTTGCGACGCTGACTGTTGAACGAGCAGTCGAAGACGCCGTCGCATTCTCGACCGCGCCCACACTAATAACAATGATGCAAACATTTAAAAGGAAAATACGAAAATATGACTCCTCGAAAAACTGCGAAATAACTGGAAATACCCCATTAAAATGAAACAAGTCTGCTTTTTCTTTATCATTTCAATAAAGGCATGTGCCTCGACAAGTTCAAACTACAGCGTTTATGTTATCAGTAAAATGTCCACTTTCTACCGTCATTTTTCGTTCTTGGTTGGTAGTGTATTTGCGACGTGTTTGTATTTTATGGCTTAGAAATAACGGCTCGGCTCAATGCACGGGAGTGTCGCACCTTCAACCCTCCTCTCAGTTGCTCTTTAACAGAAGGCGTGCAAGCAAAGTTTACATGATAATGGTTTGTTTTCAAAAGCTAGATTAAAATAATTAATACGAAAGTGTT
>NQII01003460.1:139540-164450 GCA_002778355.1 Clitarchus hookeri | reverse complement strand
ACATTGTTTATTTACAACGTCGCAGTTAAATGCCTTTTTACAGCAATGTTTATAATAATTGCTCAAAATTGCTACCACCGACAGTAATGCAAGCTTGGTAGCGTCGGTGGAGTGATTGGCGGACAGATTCAAATACGCCGGGTATTTCACGCACGCCACCATTGTCAGCCAATCACGCCATATGTAGAGGTCACCAAGCGTGCGTGACTCTTGGTGGATACATTTACAGCAACTGTTTTAACATTTTCTGTGCGGAATCACTCGTTAAGTATTCTGCTAATGAACAATTTATGTTTCCGTTAATGTGTTATGTTTTTGTGTTTGTGCCTCAACACGTCACTCCCGTCCATATATTCCTATACAATAAGTGTTTGTTTTAGTGAGCCTTACCACCGGTCAATGTTTGTCCCGTGATTTTAGAATCATCCTGTATAATAAATGAACTACTAATGCATAACTATGCACCAATTAACTTAAAACAAAATTGTATATGTTATTTCATTTTCATCTTTTAATGACAACCGGAGCACACATATTAAAAACCACATACAAAAATTTGCACAGACCAATGAAATGTAATGATTCTATAATGGGAACATTTTCAGTAATGACACTCACTATTCTGTTATGACACTAAAACGAATAACTTCTGAATAAGGAGTGATACAGCATCTTTACATCGAGGTATTGAGAGACTATGTTGGTGAAGCGAGGTAAGAATGGAGCAGCGCTGGAATGCAAGGGCGGGGGAAACGAGAGATCCCTGAGAAAACCCGCCGACCGCCTGGCTGAGACTTACTTGAAGGGATGAAGTCGAAAACTGCTTGTCTTTTTAAATGTTGCAGTGTTTAATTTTCATTAACATTAAATGTGCTAATGTTATAGGATATCTATCTAAATCACAGTTTTCGCAGGTGTCTGCTTAATGAAGAAAATGAGATAATTTATCGTCAACTTCCATAGCAAGTGTGTGAATCCCGTTTGTAATCAAGGTTTCCAAGTAATTTAAAGTCACGCTTGTCCAAAGCGGCCAAAACTTACGATTTTAATAGAATTAAAATATTAATTATTTAACGTCGAAAATAAAACTGGAATATAATTTGTAAGCCACTTTATTTTCACTAGCCTTCATTCTATTACGACAAAAACCAAGAAATTAACACTCGTTTAAGGAATGACAATGTTCAGTTGGCGTACTAATCTTGGCACAGGCATATAGCCAGACCTCTTATTATAAAGTGACCTAGGGATTTATTTTATATTGTCTTGTTATATATCATATCGTCTTTGTAAACTAACTCTCCAATGTGTAAATATTGTAATATTTTGTGATAGAAGGGAAAATGTTTCATTCATAAAAATAAAAACAACAAGAAAGTAATTATACTGGATGAATAATTTTGGGGCTTATAGTCAAGTCCACACTTGGTTTCGTCACTGTATCTGAAGAGAAAGAGAGAGAGAGAGAGAGAGAGAGAGGAGAGAAAGATATATAGAGATTAAGATTTAATGTGAAAGTGACGGCGAAACAGGAGAAGGATGTGCATGTAATCTACATGCAAAATTGAGACATTCATTGAATAGTGTAGCNAAAGTGACGGCGAAACAGGAGAAGGATGTGCATGTAATCTACATGCAAAATTGAGACATTCATTGAATAGTGTAGCTAACTGAAATAACTTAAAAAAGCTCGAATCTAATAATGCGTGTGTTTAGCTTTGTCAAATAAATCAGTGGCAAACCACGAGACTGGCAAATGCATGGCCAGGGTTCTAGACTCTATAGAAATAATCCAGCACTTGAAAGAAACACGGCTGCCAGTAAGCTTCAAATGGCCTGGCTACAGCAGTTCTCATGGTTCGCATACAAATAGCTCAAGAATGACGCAGTTTTAAAGCTACATTTTGTATTTTCCATTTTTATAGATACTTTATGACATATTTTGAGGACAAAAATTAAAGTATTGTAACACACTATAAATAAAAATAAAAATGTTCTAAACCACAATAATAGTTGTGCTTTATGAGATCATAACTTGAAGTGTTTTGATAGAGGTTTATCAATACACATATAGAAAATTCAACATAGTAATTGAAATTTCCTTTGGGCAGGTTGTATACTCCCCTCCCCCCTCACTAGAACTCCTGGATCTGCATCAGCAAGTTGTTGCGGTCATGCTGTATACTGGAACAAGGTCAGTCACGGCAACGCAAAGGGATCTTCTTAATCAGTTCTGTGGACGCAATGCACAATCGCGCAACATGATTCTTCTGCTGGAATCAGTGTTCAGAGAATGCGACCACTTGATGACCAAGGTTTATTCAAAACATGCTGGCGTTGTGAACCTGCCACAACGAAGTGTTTCCATGGTAATGATGGACTTTCATATACATTCCTACAAAACCCAGCGCTCACAGGACCCGAGAGATAAACCAAAAAGTATTTCAGGCTTCTTTTGTTTTCCTAAACGGGACGATTTCAGCAGTTCTTGGGTTGTTCCTGTGACTACTATAACTGTACAGTTTAGGTCATTGCGTCCAGTAGATCTTTTCTGTGTATATGTTTGTATAAAGATACTGGGAAAGTCTGAGTTTACAAACACAAGTAAGTAATGACGACATGAACGAAGAGGACCTCGTGGCACTAGTGCAGACATTTGGGATAACCTTGTAACTGCCAGAACTACTTTGTACCAACCCACCTCATTTCATTTCTAATAAAGGCTTGAAAAATCATTGTATAGTACTGCGTTATTTTAAATAAATAAAACTGGTGACAATGAAGAATATATCGGTGTAAGAGGTTGACTGCCTTCATTCTAAGTAAAAATATGGAGCACAAGGTTACTCCTAATCGCTACAATGTTACCCCCAGTGACTGTACTGAACTTTGGTGGTCTCTAACTAATAAAACGATTACATAACTTTCCTGTAAATCTTCGTCCGTAACATTTTTACCATGCACACATAGAGATGCATAACACTGAATAATAAATACACTTTGAACCTATACGTTTCCTTTCTTCCGGGATTTATCATATTCCTGTATTTTGACANGCACTGAATAATAAATACACTTTGAACCTATACGTTTCCTTTCTTCCGGGATTTATCATATTCCTGTATTTTGACACGTTTTTCATGTTCTACCTGCAGTGGAATTTTGAAGCACTACCGTGGAGGGTCCTTTGAAGCTGGGCCGTGTTTGCGGACTTAGTCGTGACCTGAGCCTGTAAGGACGAGGTACCTACTGCCACACGCCCAAACACAGATCACAGTTGACTAGGCCAACCTCAGCGAAACCAGTGCTGGGTAGCTTGTTGTACTTCCTACTGCGAGCGTCTACACTGGGAGGAGGTGCGGATGGCCATTGCCTACCCCCTAGTCAACAGCTGGAGGAGGAGGAGGTACATTCTTCCTTGGTATTAGATGAATCAAGAGACAAGACTGTAAGCTGAATTTCGGTCAGTTTCGCACAGCCTGTAACTAACAACAGAGATGCTTCCTTACCGATTTTTCGCCTGTCTATAAATACCACTTCTCCACAGCGTATTTCTGTGGTAAGCAGGGAGTACTTTTGACTGAAAACGTCGTTCAAGTTTATTACTTTCAATAAAAACGATGCCTAGTTTTACCCTGGTCCCTGAAAGACATGTACCTGCCCGTACCTTTCCGAGAGAGAGAGAGAGAGAGAGAGAGATCTCTCTCAGCGTGCAGACATCAACCAAACAGTAGTCGGTAACCAATCTCTGTTATGGTCCATACGGTATAAGAAGGCCACTTTCTGGCAGTCAGTGAGTGGCAATTTGATGTATACGAAACAAACAAAGTGCCATTTACAAAATCCTGTATCAGCTGATGCACGAACAAACAAAAGTTAAAATTACGTTGGCTATTCTGAGTGCACTGCTGATGCACATCAGAAAAGCAGAAAATACGCGGATAAGGAAGAGTTCTTAGATTTATTAATACATTTTGTTTTACAAGGTCACAAAACAATGGTTGTTAGTGTTAAAAACTAAACTTCGTGATAATGCAGTTATGTATAGGTGTTCAAAATGAAATGTACAATAAAACGATACGACGTGGAAAAGTTTTCTGAAGTTGTGCTAACTTCATAAAGCTTTTTCACGTCGTATCATCCCTCTCCAACCTCGCTTTCAACAAGTCCTTGATATTAATTCCAAAAGTATACAGAAATATTGCATAATATTGATACCTCCCCAGTGCTATGGCGTATACGTAGGTATTGAGTCTGCTCTCGGCGTAAGGCGCCAGCAATTGATGCTAGCCCTCAGTGTTAGGGCGTAGGAATATATTGATGCTACTATCCCTAGGTCCAATTTACCAAATAAATTCACCTTCTTTGCGAGTTAACATATGTCAGTTTTATTTTCGTTTAACAGGTTAACTTCTACATGAACACACGAGACAACTCTCTCTCCCCCCCTTGCTTCGTAGGCTATGTAGGGCTTGACGCGACGATTTGCGCCGTGGGGAGCAAGGTTCATCACACTTCCTGTATGTCTCTACTTAGCTGTCTCGAGGCAATGGTTGATCTCCCAGCCGGCGACCTCGGGACCGCTCCGTCACTCGGTGGGTGAACTGCGACGTCTGGGCTGCGACTGTCCCTCGCTGACCGGCGTTGACGCCTCGACGTCTTCTCTTGGACTCGTTCCTCCCGGCGCCACTCCGCACTCCGCGCTTCACATCGGCCGACTGCCCCGTTCCTTCCTTTTCCTCGTGTTTTTGTAAGCTCGTTCGCCATATTAAACTCGCATCATCTCTGCACGTGGTCGGGCTGACCGCCACATCTTCTGGGTCGTAAAACGTGTTCGGCGCTCTGGCTACCCGCACATGCTGGCATACTTGGTGGTCCCTTGATTCTGGCATATAAGTTTAAGTGCTCCGTCCTGCACGTGCTGGGACACTTGGTGGCCCCTTGGTCGGCGCACGTGTGTTTCTTCTGCCTCCGGATATCGCGTCGCTATCATTCTCACACGCTCGCCAAAAGCTCTCATTATTTATTGCGGTAGCCAGCCTGCGAGTTTCGACAGAGTGTGCCTTCTGACGAAAAATATCTGTCGGGACGCGAGACGCGTCAATATTGTTGATATATTTTTTCTTATAATCTGACGAACGACACAAATTTGAAATATATTTCGAGTCTGTAATATAAGAACAATCAACTTTAAAAAAGATGCTATCTGTTATCCAAAAACAGCGGCTCAAACTTCGCCGCGACGTGCTGTGTGCGCCATCTCTCGGATATTATGCGAGGTAATACCAGCCAGAAATGAACCACTTTCCTGCGCGAAATATAACGAATTTACAAACAGATGCCAATAGTTATATTTTTCCACGAGCTCTGCATAATTTTTAAAGTAACATATATTTCATTAACAACGATTTGGAGTACAAGTAATTTATATTCGGCCGGTAATCATTCGTCTACGTAAATTATACGCCATATTGTTATCTTGAAACCCATCTCCTTGATTCTGTAGACACGCGTGAATAGTTTTTAAGCAATTATAACGTTATTCCACGTCACATATTTCCAACTCGAATATATTAGCTATAACATCCAAAGTGTGATAATATACACAACAGACCGTCTCGCAAATGTCAACCAAAATTCACTATCTTGGACAAATTAAAAAAGAGATAGCAAATATTTAATTATTTGCAACATTTTATGTTTTTACTTTTATAACCTACTTATTTTTTTAGGCAGATGTCAGTCTTAAATATCTTAAAATTTGTTTAGCATTACAGTACAATGGCAAGTGGATTAGCTGACAGCGTGTTGATAAAAAATACAGCCCCGACTTGACGGACCATCTGATGGCAGAAGAATACGTAGTCAGATGTAGTCAGATGTAGTCAGATGTAGTCAGATGTAAACAGTGGCGCTACTTTCGCAGACCTGTCAGAAAGTGGCCTTCTTATACAGTATGGACTATATCTGGTCTCCAAAGTTTGGTGTCGGAATATTGTGTGCTGATACAATGAGACACGAATATTAAAATTTGTATGTTAAAGATGTGGAAGTCAAGGAGAAGCTGTATTTGGGTGTTTGTGGCATTAGTTAATGTTTCTATAAATTATTAATACAGTTCCATATTGCACAATGGCAATGGAAGACTGGCAGGCTGGTGTTGTGGTACCTTAGAGTCTCCTTGACGCAGGCCCTGAGGTATGTCATGCNTACCTGTCAGAAAGTGGCCTTCTTATACAGTATGGACTATATCTGGTCTCCAAAGTTTGGTGTCCGAATGTTGTGTGCTGATACAATGAGACACGAATATTAAAATTTGTATGTTAAAGATGTGGAAGTCAAGGAGAAGCTGTATTTGGGTGTTTGTGGCATTAGTTAATGTTTCTATAAATTATTAATACAGTTCCATATTGCACAACGGCAATGGAAGACTGGCAGGCTGGTGTTGTGGTACCTTAGAGTCTCCTTGACGCAGGCCCTGAGGTATGTCATGCGATGTATGGCGGAGGAGGTGAGCGGAGTGTCCACAGAGGGCAGCACTGTAGACAGCTCGTCGTGTAGTCGCTCCTGCTGCTCCGGGTGGAGGCTCAGCTGGTACAGCACTGATGCCGCCGCCGTCGACGTCTGCAACAGCAGTATGCCTTAGTCAGCATCTCCTCCTGCACACCCTCCTAGCCTCTGCACCCTCCTAGCCACTGCACCCTCCTAGCCACTGCACCCTCCTGGCCACTGCATCCTCCTGGCCACTGCACCCTCCTGGCCACTGCATCCTCCTAGCCACTGCACCCTCCGGGCCACTGCACCCTCCTGGCCACTGCATCTTCCTGGCCACTGCACCCTCCTAGCCACTGCACCCTCCTAGCAACTGCAGAGAGAGAGAGAGAGAGAGAATTTAAGCAAGCCGATGTTGTCAACAGTGTAAACATTCTAAATATTTGCCTAAGTTATATTAAAATATGTTTTAATTTTATGGCGTGTCACTTTAACTTTGCTACGTTTGTTGCGAAACTGGCAAAATTATTTGACATATCCAGAAATGTGTGGTATGTCGAAAAAAAAATAAATTCCTTCTTGACAGCCATTCCTGCAACAAGCTTTGATCAGCAAACAAGAAAATGGTAACTGGCTAGGCCAGCCGGATGTTAACATCTGTTATTATGCATAATACATCCTCTAAGTTCACTTTTAATATCATAAGTGTTATGCAGTAGGCAGGCAAAAATACCCGTTCACGTCTGCCATTCCACATGTTTTTATCCACCTCATGGGATATCACTGATATTTTCAATGAAATAAACAGTTATAAAATATCTGCAAGTGTCGTATGTACAAATGGAGACATTTATCAATTCCAAATTTGTTATCTACGTGATAACCAAAATTCATAACTTACAAACTGGTCAAACGGCGCTGGCCAATACTTTTCCCTCCATTGTCTGTGCAAAACCCGCCGACGGTGTTCAATGCCTTGTCGAGTCGTCTACTGAGACACGACACAGAACGCAGAGGACGGGAGGGTGAAAGAGACGGCATTTCTACTAACACTGCCCTCCTCATTTGCAATGGAANGAGACGGCATTTCTACTAACACTGCCCTCCTCATTTGCAATGGAATCTACGATCGTATTACCAAACACCCCATACAAAATATTTGACTACTCTCATTGCATTAATTTTTGTAATTACAAGAAATTTGATTTCATAGGCAAGTCTTGAGTTTGTTTGCCAACCTGCACAATTGAATTTTATTTGAGCTTTTTAAAAAATCGCTTTCTCCAGCAGAGAAACACCTACTATTGTTTACAGAGACTAAGTTTCACGGACGTAGTGCTAGCGTTTTGGTTTCAAAACCAAGTTTTAACAGATTGTTTATCATTTCTCGAGTAGTATCTTTGCCAACGAAATGTAACAGTATGGGTACCAAGCATCTGATATTCCGGCTCTGTCTTGTTTTAGCCATCGCCATTTTCAAAATGTACTCGAAGCACGCGCGCACCAACGGGAATAAAGGATTCAGTCCATTCCCGGTTACTTCCAACTTTCCTGAAGCTCTGCTGAAGTTCTACTTTCAAGGTATTCCTCCGCCTCGAACTAACAAAGCCTAACTCAGTCTAGAAAATCACACCACCAGTACAACGCACCGCATTCCTGCGCACTCAGTTCAATATCATTTTTCATGAGAACTGCTCCTTACCAGGCATTACCAACAAGCCTATTTCCTCCCCGTTTTTATTCATATTAATTATCAATGGAATATCATAATTTATTGATAAACTAGGGGTTTAACTTCAAACTGAATAAAAAATACGATACTTTTTTGTTAACAAGGTGTAAAAAGTTTGTGATAAATTACATATTTTGGACACAACCAAATGCTATATACATGTGGTTATTTTTCAAAGGTTTGATTAAGAAATTGTGAAGAAACCACGATTAGAATAAATACGTCCTCGTATGAAAGAGTTATGCCATACAAACCCAACTAAAACTCACTAATAGAAGCGCAAATAGTTAATATAACGAAAAATCAGAAGTGACATCAGCTCAGTTTGTTAAAGAATGGGTAGTTGTCGTATCGAGTGACCCCCCTTCCCCTCAAGACTGTAGTGCTCAGCTGCCGGTGGAGTGTGTGTTGTGACTGCGCAGGGCGGGAGGCGGGGCCGACTGACCGTGTCAATGCCGACGAGGAACATGTCTACAGCGAGCACTGTAGCCGTCCTGGAGTCTGCTCCAGCCTCCAGCAGTCTCTCCAGCAGCGAGGGCTCCACTCCAGCCGGCCTACCACCCGCCTCCAGCCGCTCCAGTGCCGCCTCCACGTGCCGACTCGCCACACTGCAACATGCACCCATCTGCATGTCCATCTGACAACTACTTCATGTAAAATATCATTTAACAAAAGAGATTATTTGTATCCACCATTTCCTACATGCCATTTCGCTATTAGTAAAAATAGTGGAGTGGAGAGATTTAGGCGACTCTAACATCGAGGTATTGAGAGCCAACGAGGGTGAAGTGAGGTGAGTGTGGAGTAGTGCCGGAATGCAAGGGTGGGGTAACGGGAGATCCCCAATAAAACCCGCCGTCCAGTGGCATCGTCTGGCACGTTTCCCACGTTCCAAAATCCGGGAGTCGAACCCGGTTAGCCTAGGTGGTAGACAAGCTATCTGACCACTACACCACCGTGGCCCCGAAAACAAAAGAATTTTCGCATTCCGATTACATTGATTGTTTTAATAAGTGTTGGTTTAATAAATTAGATAAGCAAAGTTGTGTAATATGTGCATCGTACAGAATACGCTGTACGCGTGGGGCGACATGGGTGCGCTCTGACGGCTGATGCTGGAAACACGTGTTGTAAGCGTTCTTGAGCCGTCAGGTGTGCAGATGGNGCAAATATTTAAATAATTTTTAAAAATTTTTCCGAGGATACTACCTTGTCGCAGTTATCGCGGTGGCAAGTCTTGTATGGAATGTTGAACAAGCGATGTCTAGTTTTATATCGTAGCTTTCAGTGATTGCGTACATTTATTCTTCTGAGTAGGATGGGTGACATCGGCGCTACGTGTTAACATATTAAGGGATCCTCTTACTTTTTGCTCGGGAGTGTAGGACTTAACATGTAGTCGACGACGAGGTTATTTGAGAAGTAGTAGTGTAACATGTTATCATCTCACCTTTGTTAATAAAAAATTGTAATGTTAACATGTAAATTATTTCACTTTTTTATGGGGGAATTAACTAAATGCATTTTAGATACATATAGTTATTTTAGCACCACAGGGATGTTGTATGTAATTTGAAACTCGTTTTCTCTATGATTGTGTTCCGTGTTAAAAAAAGTCTATGGGATGTTCACAAACCCTGTTAGCAACCCTTATACTCTGTTCATCGACACACACACACACACACGCGCACACACACACATAAAAATATATAGCCGTTTTGAGGTAGAACAAAAAAATGTCATTGTTAATGTTTACTTTTATANCAGGGATGTTGTATGTAATTTGAAACTCGTTTTCTCTATGATTGTGTTCCGTGTTAAAAAAAGTCTATGGGATGTTTACAAACCCTGTTAGCAACCCTTATACTCTGTTCATCGACACACACACACACACGCACACACACACACATAAAAATATATAGCCGTTTTGAGGTAGAACAAAAAAATGTCATTGTTAATGTTTACCTTTATANACACACACACACATAAAAATATATAGCCGTTTTGAGGTAGAACAAAAAAATGTCATTGTTAATGTTTACCTTTATATTATTTCTCTTGGCTGTGTAGTGAATATATACACTTTCATTTGGGATGCTGTATTATTGATTTAATTTTTGTTGATAGAATAGATATAAGCTTTTCGTATCTCATCTACCAAATCAATGGTGAAAGATAATGTGAATGATATATTAATTACTAAGAATGTGAAATAAGTATTACTTCTACGTTATAGTTGACATATTCTAAGCTATCACGCGAATACATATTTATATCGTTTTGGTTTAGGAGTCTTACTACTTAATTTAATTTTGTTAGTGTGTTAGAAGGATATTCCTTTGAACTCCAGGTATGGGATTCTGTTATAATGTGGTCTTAAAGTATTTTAATGGATTGTTATTATATATGTTTTCCTGGAAGGATACGTGTTGCAATAGTGTTTTTTAGTGTGCACTCTCAAGAAAATTTCCTGTGATATAGGAGAGAGAGGAACGGTTGTGTATATTAAGAGAAAACATTCTCTTCCTCTCACATCGGTTTTGTTTAGATAAGTTTTATCGGGAATAATAAACGACCGAAAATTTGTATGATGGACCGAGTAATATGGTGTGTTTTGGTAGGAGTCGAGTGGTTTTATCGCTGCTCCACAAAATGTCAGACACCATGTTCCTGTGTGGCGATAGAGCTAAGGATTTCCAGAGCGATAAGTTAGATGGTTGGTTTCTTAATTAAATTTCATTCTTAAATATTTAGATGGATATGAGGTGTATGTGGGTGTTTGCGATTATCATTTTACAAAATATATGGAGAAATTTTAGCGAGGAGGGTATATGTTCAGTTCGCACTTTGATGTAGGTTTGTTTAAGCAATTAGGTATACTGTATGTTATGGGTTGAACAATCTATCATATCCCTCTGCGAGAGTTCTGGTTAGCTATATTTGCGATGGTAAGGATATGTAAAAGTAGAGATATTTCACATATCACCCTTCGTATGTAAAAGGTAACCTATTTTTAAATATTGCTTTATTAAATTTTTTTTATATTCTCAATAATGGCTAATGCTTATTATTATT
The DNA here is from genome assembly GCA_002778355.1 of Clitarchus hookeri. Taxonomy (NCBI): domain Eukaryota; kingdom Metazoa; phylum Arthropoda; class Insecta; order Phasmatodea; family Phasmatidae; genus Clitarchus; species Clitarchus hookeri. The sequence continues at coordinate 153,151 of NQII01003460.1, read as the reverse complement.
ACGAGTTCTTTAAGTAGTGGTTTCTTCCCTGACACGAAGATGTGGTATCTAGCTCTCTCTATATCTGTCAGTAATATGTGTAAGTTTAGGTGAAGTAACAAGTATTGCCCGTTTGTGTTAACTCTTCTTTAGCTGTATTGATATAATACGAGTAGGGTAGGTATATCGCAGTTTCTCGATAGCGAGAACATTAGAGATGGAGGAAGTTGTTCAGAGAGACGAGAATGGGGAAGGAATCGGGGATGGTCTGCAGTATGGAACCATCCCAACATCAGCTTGGAGTGATTTCGGGAAACCACTGGGAAAAAAGAAATCCGAATGTTCTGTTTGGAATTAGAACCCAAGTCCTCCTAAATACGAGTTTAAACACAGTAATTGTCACTGCACCACCTCGTATGGTAAACGAGTAAGAAATAAAAATAGTTTATTTCTTGTAAGTAAATTGATTATGGAAAACTTTTTTTAAAGACTTTTGCACAAATACATTTCGTTTTCACCTTGCATGGTACATCCTAATAATACTATAATTTCTCAGGTGATGATTTTCACATATGTCATTTTACCGTCTTGTATGATAATAACTTCACGAAAAGTATAAAATGTCGATGTGTATAGCTACTTACTTCATACCGTTTGTGAGCGCTTGCATGTAATGATGGTATTAGTAGTTTTNAAAATGTCGATGTGTATAGCTACTTACTTCATACCGTTTGTGAGCGCTTGCATGTAATGATGGTATTAGTAGTTTTTAGGTTATTTTTTACGTGAAAAGTATATAGACTAGTTGTGTTTCCTATGCGAAACATTAACAGTGCTGTACTNTTTTTAGGTTATTTTTTACGTGAAAAGTATATAGACTAGTTGTGTTTCCTATGCGAAACATTAACAGTGCTGTACTAGATTCACCATCTCAGTCTGCTGTGTCAGAAGTAATGCTGTCGGATATGCGTCCTTCAGAAGAAACTTCACAGCAATCGTTGTATTCGAAATAAAAGCTTGGTTATTTTGTTAAGGAATATCTCGATGTGAGTAAATTAAGTCGTCATGTAGTTGTGTAAAGAATCCTGAGTGTACTTTATATCGTTGTGCAGAGTGTGGGGGTACCTTTACGGGAAATTCCCCATTAGCAAAGCATTCAGCAGTTTGTAGAAGTAGTGCGCGTGTATGAATAAAGCGTGTATGCCATTTCTGATGTCAAACATTTACCGCATTTCGTTATGTGCGGCAGAATGAGAAAGCGGTATGTTCCAAGAGTACTAAATTGAATATATATAGATCTACACTAGGTCACTGTTTGTTTAAGAATGACGATGCACTAAGGAAACAAGTGTTTATTTGCAGTTATTCCGTAACAGTAACTACTACTTCGAACACGTCTCCAAATTCATCGCCACCAGCTACTTTGGAAGAGAATACCAAAACCTAGACACCAGTGTGTATACTGCGACAATAAATGAAATTTCATTCGCAATTTGAGAAGACATCAAATAATAGTATTTAGGGAAAAACTGTTAGAAATAAACATTGTTGCGATGGATGTCAGTGTGTGTTTACTGACCATATGTAGCTTGGAAAACATTCGTTGACATGCGAACAAGATATCGCAGCGGAAACCTCGCCAGTTTTTGCACGTCAGTGTCGTTCATGTCGAAAGTTACTTACTTTACGTAGTAACACGTGTCATCACACGAGGAGACATTGTTTACAGAACTCTGATTGTGATGGATGTCGGTGTGTGTTTACTGACCATATGTAGCTTGGAAAACATTCGTTGACATGCGAACAAGATATCGCGGTGGAAACCTCGCCAGTTTTTGCACGTCAGTGTCGTTCATGTCGGAAGTTACTTACTTTACGTAGTAACACGTGTCATCACACGAGGAGACATTGTTTACAGAACTCTGATTGTGATGGATGTCGGTGTCTGTTGTGTGGTCATTTGTATACAAGGAAGTATACAATAGTGAACAATATAGAAAAGTGTAAACGCAATTTATCGCATTAATGCTTTTTTTTTCCCGTGAGATCCGCGCATACTTGTGGGTAATATGAATGAGATTTTGCACTTCTTTATTCTTATTACGTATTTGATATTTTAAAAATGTAATACATATTCTTGTGTTAATACTCTCTTTTTTTTAATTTGGTATTAAGTGTTGTTTGGTTGGTTAAAGAATAGTATGGTAAATAAAAGATTTTTTAAAAATATTAGTCTAGTATTATTATCGAATTGGTTACACAAGGGTTTTCTGGTTTCGCCGAATGGATATGTGGTCACAGTCCGTCCGGAGGGTTTTCCACTAAGAGTTCTTGTGAGGGAATGATGTTTGGGAATGGAGTGAGCTGTTGTCGGCGAGGGTTGGGGGTGTGGCCACCCCATGAGTTCGAAGATAGAAAGCGATTTAAACAATTACAGACTAATAAGCATTAATGTACACAGCAGAGTATGTAGACATCTTGCGGGATGTTTGTGTTGTAGGACGTCGCAATCCACACACAAATGATTATATCTCTATACACCTACAGAGAATATGACTTAACGAAAATTGTTCCGTTATAGAGTTAGTTTTCTGAATTGAATACCTGCTTGCAATATGCAAAAATAAGTTTGGTAACAACAAATATTTACTTTTAACATGGAACGGTGTTTTGAATGTAATCAGCATTTGGTTTTTGTAACTTCTTAGTTCAATCATGTCGGGAAACCACGTTTTTGTATTCATTATTCTTCTGAGTAAAGCGATTATTTAATTTGGAGTAATGCAAGGGCTTAATTTTGTTTTAATAATATTAAGTGACTACTTAAAAAATATATTTTTAAAGTTTTTTTTTGTTTACACTTTTATTGACATACTCCAATTACGTATGTGTATGTTAATTTTACTTGTAACATTGTGTTATCAACTACAAAGCTTCAATCATCTTGGTCCTTCCCAAAGACGGGATACATAATGCTACACTAACAATCATTGGTGCAAACACCCACACACACAAACACACATACAATTAAAATTAACATTGCAATTATTAATTTAATTTTCAGGGTTGTATTCTACATTAATGTAGGAGCGTGTCTCGTGCGATGCTATTTTTGTTTTACCGAAAGTTTCGTGTATGCTTCTAGTGCATATGCCCACCCCCCTGCTCGTCAGCTTACAAGCAGTAGGCGATGTGTGATAGATACGGAGATGTGTGCAGGAGAGACACTCGAGCACCGATACTGCCTTCCTCGCCCTGTCTCACCTACTCTTCTAAGAGAGGGTCACGTCGCTCCAGCTTCAGACACTGGAGAACGAGTTTCGTCTCCCTGCCACGATATCCGCGCGAATGTCGGCATTCACTGGAACTATGCTCGCCCTTCGTCCTTCCTACCACTTCCTCTCATTCTTCAGGGACGGCGCGGTTGTTGTTCTCTCACATCTGCCGGTCGTGCCGCACAGTGCTCCTAGTGTTAGAAATGCCAACACTCTCGCCCGACATCAGGGAATCTCTGTGAGGTGTCCGTGAGTTCCTCGGTATTTATTCTTGGTTAAATTATTCCGACACAATATCGGCGTGATTTTTGGGGTTCTCATTTAAACGATATGCTTAGATAAAAGGTATTCTTTACAATAAGGATTAAAATCACATATCTTTAACACATTGTTTGGCAAAGACTATACAGAATGATTCTAAAATCATGGGACAAACATTGAGGGGTGGTAGAGCTCACTAAAACAAACAATTATTGTATAGGAATGTATGGGCGGAAGTGACGTATTGAGGCACAAACACAAAAATATAACACATTAACGGAAACATAAAATGTTCATTAGCAGCATACTTAACGAGTGATTCCGTACAGAAAATGTTAAAACAGTTGCTGGAAATGCATCCACCAACAGTCACGCATGCTTGGCGACCTCTACATAAGGCGTGATTGGCTGACAATGGTGGCGTGCGTGAAATACCCGGCGTATTTGAATCTGTCCACCAATCACTCCACCGACGCTACCAAGCTTGCATTACTGTCGGTGGTAGCAATTTTGAGCAATTATTATGAACATTGCTGTAAAAAGGCGTTTAGCAGCGACGTTGTAAATAAACAAAGTGTTACATTTCATGTTTTATTTTTGTGTGAGTGCCTCAACGTGTCACTTCGGCCCATATATTCTTATACAATAATTGTTTGTTTATGTGAGCTCTACCACCCCTCAATGTTTGTCCCATGATTTTAGAATCATCCTGTATACATCACTTTTTAGAATTATTTACTCATATTTGACATTCAAGATGGTTGGGGTTTAAACAAAGGTTATTAGTGTTATTAGTGCTCTGAGCTGTTCGGATGTGTACTTCCTCCCTATATGTCTCAATGTATTTACTCTCAATACCCAATTACTTCGAATTATTTTTATGGAGCCATAACTCTGTGTTGGGGTTCGGTGTGATATTGGCTTTTGTAGATGTTGGATCTGTAATTACAAGTACTTGCCCAAATTTAATCACCCTGTGTAATTATGCTTTAATTTCCTTCTACATTGTGTTTAACTTTATTATGGTTTACCCACCTTCGACATCAGTCGAACCAAGGACTAAGTAGGTAATCACATAATTACCCTCACCAGGATTCTAACTAAGAACTATATCACTATAAATGGATTTACAATTTAATTACACTCGATGGGGGTCGCACCAAGGACTATCTCGGTAAAAATGTAATTATGTTTATAGTTTGATGGGATTCGAACCAAGAACTACCCAAATACAAGCATACTTACAAATTAATTATTCTCGATGGGAATCGAAGCAAAATTTAGGTGAGTATAAATATATGTATACTTTCATTGCCCTCGACAGGATTAGAACCGAGGACTGGACCAGAATAAATATATTTATGGTTTAATTATTCACTGCAGGAATCGAATGAGGCAGTAGATCAGTATAAATGCAATTATACTTCACTTATCCTTGGCGGGAATCGAAACCAACCAAGATGGGGGATGTATAATACAAACATATTAACGATCACAGCTCAGTTACGTTTGAGCAGTGATCGAGATAGGATGTGTACGTATTGTGTAATCACTGCGTAATTACTCTCGGAATGTAATTACTCTTGGTACATAATTATTATCGGTATGTAATTATTCTCGGTACATGTAATTACTCATTACACAATTACATCTCATTACGCCTAATTATGCTCTATGGGTGTTGAACCAAGGACTGACTGCCTCCCCAACACTCCTTGTCACTCCATACACACCCCTTACCACACCCTTAGCCTCTCGCCCTCCAGACTTCCTCAAAATTTTCTAAGTCCTGCAAATGTCGCTTGGGTGCTTTGTCCACCGAAAAAGTAATCTCACAAGCAAAGGCCAATCACAGCAAATCTCAGAAGGGGTGGGAGAACCCATCAGCCAACCACAACACACCTCCCACGGGGTGGGGGGAGGCGGGATTGTCAATTTCCCAGGTTAAAGAATGCCTCCAATAAGTGCGCCTCTTTCAGACATCCCTTTACAGGTTAATAAAACTGCACACTACTTGTGCACTACTAGGCGACGGAGAATCCACATTGGGTCTGGCATGTGGAGCACCTGCGTTAGCAGAAAATTAATGTGTGGTGTGGAATCGTTTGAGACTACATCATAGGGACATAGTTCATTAAAGGAACAACGACCGACTGTATGTACGCCCATTTCGTAAGAGAGACCTTGCCGGAATTTCTGGAAGACATACCGCTCGACATATGTCGTGATATGTGGTTTCAGCATGACAGTTGTCCTGCGAATTTTGCTTTGGTGGCGAGGTAAGTGTTACATTAAACGTTTTCAATCTTGTGGTTAGGGCGTGGTGGTGTTGTAAGATGGCCAGCTCGCTCCCCCGACCTCATACCTCTCGATTTTTTTCCTGTGGGGAAAACTGAAAGATGGGGTGTACAACCTGGTTCCTACGACGCCAGAATACATGCAGGAACGCATTGTGGTAGCTTGCAACGGCATTACACCAGAAGACATCCAAGAACGCATTGTGGCAGTTTGCAGACGCATTACGCCAGAAGCACTTCAGGCCGCTCGTTGCTCGCTACATGTGCGTTTACAGATGTGTATTGCTGTCGATGGTAAACCCATCGAGCACATGCTGCAAAAAGACTAATGTGAAGCGTTTCAACCATGACTGTGTTCTTTTGTACTTTGCATACAGACGCGATTTCATTTCTCCTTAGGTTGGCTTGTTCTATTTTTCTTGTGCATCTGTTCGCACTCCTTACTCAATACAGTTAATGACTACGAAATAAATCTCCTGAATTACGTTGGTATCATAATAAAATGTAATTTATTGATATCGGACTTGCACTCACATTGCCTGTCTTCTCTCTGCTGTGGTGCTCTCCCTTGTCCATTATAGCAGTTCGGGCCCCTTGCCCCATCAAGGTAAGCGCTACGCTGCTATAATGAAGCGGTCCCGCCAGGATGAGTCACGGCGCGTGTTGCTTGCTTACAGCTGTGAGTACAGGTCCACTGCCCAATGCTACCGGCCCACTTAACTTAATCATATTTGCTCATTATTTCTTGACGTTCCTGTGTTAATTTCCATTGCATACGTTATATCACTGAATTCCTCTTTGCACGTACTTTCCATATGCCGTTGAAATAAATGAATGTTTGCAGGGGAAAAATCATACGTGGTTTAATTATTTCNGTCCACTGCCCAATGCTACCGGCCCACTTAACTTAATCATATTTGCTCATTATTTCTTGACGTTCCTGTGTTAATTTACATTGCATACGTTATATCACTGAATTCCTCTTTGCACGTACTTTCCATATGCCGTTGAAATAAATGAATGTTTGCAGGGGAAAAATCATACGTGGTTTAATTATTTCTGTCCATGCATGTGTTACGAAAAGTCACTTTGTGGCAAATTACTTGCCCCCGTACGTAATTTCATTGAGCGAAAACTGCATTTCGTGATCTGCAACTGTTAATGTAATTTTGGTGGTGTTCACGTTAGGCGGACCACCGTGTGTGTGTATATATATGTATATATATATCACATGTCGATGTTTGTCGACAGAGTTCAATTCGACATGTGTGTTTGTGTGTATGCATGTATACTATATACAAATGCTTAAACAGCGTGTGACAAGTAAACGCTACTATTTGTGCACGTGATGTTAGAGATTGTGGAGATGCACTTGCGAACCAGTGTGAGAGACACGCGCAGGTGACGTGAGCCACAGTAATGAACGTCAGTGAGCTGGTTGTGCCTCCCGTAACACTATAGCAGCGGCCTGCACTTTCCCTTTGCTCGCTATGCAGACCGCAACGCCAGAGCACAGCCACTGCGGTTCTCATTGTTTTTCTTTCTATTTTTTTCCACGCCTCGTGAAGGAATTATGACTGCGGAGACAATTTCGACGCTGCACTTCGTCGCCTTGGTTCCCGAACAAAAATGAATCAAAAACCACCCACTGCAATATAAAGCATTTTGTAATAATCATTCGATAACCGTGATAAGACAGTAAGTACGAGCATATGTGGATGGTCTGCAAGCGATTACAATGTGTAGCGATGATGCATGAGCACACATTGTACAAAGGATACGCCGTCTGTCTCCGTGTGTCATGTGTAAGAGGTCCCCCAGAGCAGCGCATGTGACGTTACACATACGATACTTGCCACACGTAATATATGTGCATCAGCTTGCTAATAAGACATTAGAAACTGTACGACAAACCAGGGACCCGGGCAGGGGGGGGGGAGGAGGAGGTTGCAAAACCCCCGTCCCTGCCTCTAAGGTTGTGATTAAACAGCATTAAAGCCATTTTGCATGGGTTATCTACGAGAAACTAAGATGGATGTCTCAGGAAAATTAAGAAAATGTGACTGGAGCTGAAACAAACTGGAATTCTAAAGTGTCTTAAGTTACGACGTGACAGTAGGGGTGAGTTTGTGTCGACCGAATTAAAAATGTGGTGTAAGAATAAATGAACAAATTGTTATTGAATCCACGATCCCACGTTCATAAACGTAACGATGATAGAAATATCGTAATCGCTGTAAACTTTAATGCACTGAATAATACTGTAAATTACTTTTTCTTTATTATTTACCCTCAATAATGTGTACGTCAGCAAGCTAACCAGTGTTGCTAATTCAGTAAATTTTCCACGACATTTGGTAGGTTTTAACTCCTCCTTAGAAAAAAAAGTATCTAGTGGCCAGTGGGTAATCTAGTGGATATGTTCAAATTGTCGGTGAAATGTGGCAGAATTCGGAAAGGAAAAAATTTTCTTATATATAAACATATATGTACATATATGTTACGTTAAACAGAGTAATGCTTTCAACTGCCAACCCGTGTGACCCACGATAACCATTCACGATATCGCAATTTTATTTAGCTGACAACCACATTAAGAGATAATGATATGGAGGCATAAACCGAGAAAATTTACTCCAAATATCCCTCGTTATGCATCATCACAGGGAACAATTTTCGTCTTAAAGTAAACAATATATAAATTGTAAATATATGTAGATGTACATTTCTGCATTTTAAATGTACAGTTCACACGAATTGCTTAAATATTATCGTACACTATCGCAGACGCATTGCGTGTTCACACCTGCCTGAGTGCGCGTGAAGGAGGAGTTTATAGTTGTGTAGCGGAAGTAATAGTTGAACAGTTCCTGTGAAATCCCATTACCCACGGCCAATCCCGATTGGAGTCTTTAGACGAACTCTTGCTTAACATCAGGAACTAATGTCTTGGTCATAAGTCAATGGAGCTGTATTCCCTATTTCCTAGCAACTAAGATCATTCAGGTTTACTTATTATTTGGCTATCAACTTCGTTAATTAACAATTGAAGTTGCAAGAGGGAGCTTTAGTTACTGAGGATATGTTTACGATTATTCTTATAGAGGGTTATAGGATGAGCTCAACCTTCTCACATTGCATTTAGGTATTGGCAAATAATATTTGGTCATAGATTCTCTACATTGTTACAATTTTACCGGGATAGTCCGGTTCGGGACATTACCTATGATTTAATAATTAAGACACAGATAATGCCCCCAATCTGACTATGCCTGTATAACTGTAACAATGTAGAAAGGAGTTTGCGATTAAATAAATGACCAAGATAATTCACTAATGTTGAAAAAAAATTCAGGTACATAAACTGCTTTACCAACTTCTTGCACATGTAATTTACACCGACGAACGCAATTTCAACGAAAATTGCTATGATAAAAAATAATAGCTGCTTTATAGCAATAATATAAATTTATAGCCGAAGTCATTGGCACACAGAACTAATATCATTTCAAACTTGTTCCGCTGTGTGTACGATTGCAATGGCCCCGAACTTGTTCCGATACGAATGCCACTTTATATCACTTCTTATCCAAAGTAAACTACTTGTGGAAGTGCATCATAACGACTTTTCTGCAGTGTTGCACTCCGATTGGCTGCTATGAAGTAAACGGACAGTCTGGTGAAACTAGCGCGATTTTCTGCATACATTTAAGAATTAAAAAACCAGGCAAAAATCAATTCTCGTTTTACTATTTAAACCAAAATAAGGCAAGTTATATTAAAATTTGAAAGAATGATCAACGTTATAAGTGATTAAAGCGATTATAAATAATCTTGGAAGTGTTTTTTAAAAGTAGGATTTATTTATGTTTGTATTCAATTATAGAGGTATAACCACTTAACTAATTATTCACAAATGTTGTTATACATGGCTGCCGAACAAATTGACAATAAACACATTTAGACAACTCGTTCTACCGCGGCCGTAGAAGCACTTTATTGCTACATACTAGGCACGTAAAGGCTGTTAATGATTACTTGAGCATTTACGACATCAACCTACAAATATTGTTGTTGCAACTACCTGCATATATCCTAACAGGCGCACTGTGTGGCATGAGACTAGCGACGTTAATGACGACGAGGAGAAAGTCGAGTTAGCAGTCCGGCCATGTTTTCCGTAGGATTGTTGTTTGCGCGTTTACGTCCATCTCAGCAAACAAAACTTGCCTGCGCAGTTTCGTAAGTGTTAGGAGGTAAGTAAGACCGTACAGACATAGTTTAAGCTGTGGACTTTCTTCGTGCGTAATAAAACTCCACTGTTATAGATGTTATTGGAGAGCGTAACGACGGAAGCAGTGTACGCAGGCTCAGCACGTTGTCCGTAAGGACAATGAGGCGTTGGGCGCGCGTGTATTGTCGCCCGTATTGCTGTGCCTCGAGCGCGCAAAACAAAGTCTCGGGCTCATGTACTCTTATAACACTGAGTCATAAGTGTTACGTAAACATTAGCGAAAACTGAAATTATAATATTTGGTATTTTTATGCTTATAACAATGGAAAAGTTTGTGAAAGCAATTACGTTGATAATAATTCCTAATTGCACAGTTTCACTTGACTAAGGGGTGAGTAAAGTGACGAGGTCCGTGGTAATGTTAACTTGGCATACACGCTGGAGGAATACCAACGTGCATAAAGCAGAACTTATGTAGGGCTTATCAAAAATGCTCCGTTTACCGTGAACAGCCAATTGAAGCTAGATACAGTGGTGGGCAGGCATCTGGGCTTGTCTCAGAGAATTAGAAGCAGGTCGAACATAGGAAGGGGGTAGGTGCACAGTGAAGGTCATGCTGTCAGCTGTCTTAAAAACATCAGCTGGCGAGCCCTTACTGCTGTTGGCGAAGACTGAAGACCGGATGTTTGTAGGACGGGGCATATACTGCCGAGTCGCCCTGCTGTCGCTCAGCCACGGACTGGTCCGTGACCGGCTACGGACCAGCGAGCACGGGGGAACTCGCGTACCCGGATGTCTGCTTAGGCCCTCCTAACTACAGTAGGGAAATAGAGTCCTTACTGAATATACCCGAAGTCGAGGTTCTACGGTCTTGCAACCTTGGCATTGCAAATATTATGGCATATTTACAGTAAGTATTCCGGCTGTTTGGGAATTGTTTGGCCAAACTTGAATGGGTTGTAGGGGACACTAAGTCCCGCAAACGCCCCCCCCCCCTTGCGACGTTTCAGGCGCAAAAACAAGCGCGCGAGTTTGAATTTTGCGCGTGGGCTGGCGCAATTGATAGGCTAGGTGGGCTGTTTGCAGGAACGTCGGCCAGTGGGAGATAGCGACGCTAGGGGAGGGATGGCATGGCGCTGCTTAATACAGACTGGGTTCGACACGAGTGCGAACGCATACAAAGGCGCCAAACAATAACAAATGCGTGTTTGCCGTCGCGACGTGTCGAGTTCAATGTTGACGTTGCAGTGCACACGGCTCAGCTTCACAAGAGAGTTCAATATGACGCCCAGCGACCTCGACGCAGGCTTGACACCGACGCACAGTGTATTGCCAGACCCTGTCAGACATTCGCAACACAGTGAACTGCCACTTTCGATTTCTGCCGCTGGACCGTTCGCCTGCGAAACCCCCTTCTCCACCGTCCTCCCCCGTCATAGGCCGTGGTGACCGTGCATTCAAGTCACGAAGTTGCGCCAGGGGACGTTTGCGTCCACATGTTCCTTAACAAATACGTTTTCTCTTAGAGTCTCCTACAACCCATTCAAGTTTGGCCACACAATTCCCGAACAACCGGTATATTATGTCGTCATAGCGTAAATAAACAATGAACAATCACGTAGTTTCTCTCTTTAGATATTGCATAAACACAATGTTTCGCATATTTTAAATTTTATGGTGGTAACACAATCTTATTAGAATAAGCTGCCTTCACAAGTGTTTACTTGTGCCATGCATATTTTCATTACTAAACACATAAAACTGGCTGTAAAGTAGTGCTTCACCTTCAGTACTACAATCTATATTAGCTGTAATGTATTTGAGATGTAAAATTACTGATTTAGCGATGCATCGATAGTGTTGCCAGAAAACACAGGCCAGTGACAATATTAAAAATTAACAGCTGGCAAGGTCACCAAATCGCCACAATCATTACATATTTGTATATTATTCTGTGTTGTGGCAGTACCGTAGAACCAATTTCGTATTCTTGGGCGAACACAAGAATAGGACAATGTTTTCTCATTGTACCGTAGAGTTACAACTGTACGGTCGTGCGCTCCCTGCGTCGGCCGGACACTGTATACTAGCGGTGCAGCAGAAGGCACACTGACCTGGTGATGGTGTCGAGACTCCTAACGAAGCGAAGCCAGCTCGGCGTTGGGAAGAACCTCCAGAGAGGCGGCTTCAGCTCCAGCCGGCCCACGAGAGAGAAGAAGCTGGTGACGGCGTCTATCAGCTGTTGTGCGTCCGAGCTCGCTGTAGGCTCCAGGCAGCCCAGCCTCGCATCCAGCGCCACGCGGGCTATACCTGCCGCAACACACACTCAGTCAAGGCTCTGCTCGAACTCACCTTCTAGTACACTCAAGAGCCAACAAAACTGGCACACCTGCCTAATATCGTGTAGGGCCACCCGAGCACGCACAAGTGCCGCAAGACGACGTGGCATGGACTCAACTAATGTCTGAAGGTATGTAGGAGGCAATTCACACCATGAATCCTGCAGGGAAGTCCACAAATCCAATCTGTGCCAATTTGAGAAAGGGTTGCACGTCTGTCACGTTTAATGATTCTCGTCAGTCGTCGTTTGTCCCGTTCTTTCTTCAGGCCGCAGCGATGTCAAAGATGTGATGTTTTACCGGATTCCCGATATTCACGGCACACTCGTGAAATGGTCGTACGCGAACATCCAAATGTTATCGCTACCTCGGAGATGCTATTTTTCATCTCTCGTGCGCCGACTGTAACACCACGTTCAAACTCACTTAAATCTTCATTGCAGCAGCAGTAACCGATCTAGCTGTCGACCGCATCGCGTTACTCTGATTGGTTCCATACCTCTGTTATTTGCATACGCACGCCTATACCAGTTTTTTTTGGCTCGTCAGTGTATTTTAGTGTTTAGTAGCGTTCAATTAGGGCGCCGTTGATAGTCACTTGCTCAACGATGGTTGCAACTTGGTAATTCATTATTTCAGTAAGTTTCGTTTCACACTGAAAATTAAATACTAAAATACAACATACGCCATAATTTGGGTCCACTAATTCGGGTCACGCGAACTTTAAGTAAACTAAAAGTGCCAATAAGAACATGCCCCATGACTAAAACCTCCGGAACCCTACTGAGCCAAAGGCCATGCAGGATGTGTATGTTATCATATTTCCAATCATCTTTACTGTGGCCGAAGCCACTGGAGTTTCTCCCTGCGAATTTGCAACCACTGCCAGCACAGAGTCCAACCTCATCTGACCTTGGGCGGACCAGCGAATATAACAACTAATATTATTAATATAAACACTTAACACTAATTCATAAATGACTTATCCATGTATTGTTAATTACATACTTCAAAAAAGAAATTCAAGTCTTCTTCAAAACATTGCCTACATATTTTCTTACCATACTATGATAACCTTCTTCCTGAGAAATAAACAGAGTGATACCAATTTAATTTGAAAGGTCTGAGTGTTAGTAGTGTCATATATATATATATATATATATATATATATATATATATATATATATATATATATATATATATATATATATATATATATATATATA
>NQII01003460.1:128984-139520 GCA_002778355.1 Clitarchus hookeri | reverse complement strand
TATAAAAAATAAAATGTAATTTACTAGTACATAAGTTAAGAAAAATGGTCACTAGATCAAATTTAAATTTGCCTGCATTTTGACATTCGGCTACGCCGTTTCTGCGACAAGCTATATGACATAAAATTACACTACATATATCCGAATTAGGTTACAGCTGGCAACACTGCAACAAGGGCGTAGGAGACAGTCCAGTTAAAATCAATGACATAAACAACTACGTTAGTGGCTCCTCCTTGGCCTGAGAAGACATCATGTTGGTCTCGCGTAGAACTCTCCAATTATTATATCGTTGCCCTGTGACAGGTCAATTGTGCAGAGATATTACACTCCACCATTACATCAGGCTTTTGAGGCGAGTGATGGACGCATATTTCCCGTTCGTAGTGAGAATGGCCAACCACATTGAGCTGCATTATTGTAAGACTACATGGAATCCGATTATATAGCCTGTTTGAATCGGCCAGCCAGGTCCCCTGATCTCAACCGTATAGAGCATATTTTTAGTCGCACTCGTACCTTATTTGCTGGACGCGAGTGCCTTTACGAACCATACAAGAGTCTCAGTGGTTTTCATAAAGGAATGAGTCTCCATACTAGAAGAACAGATCGACAATATAGTTCTCAGCACGGCCGCCCATTGTACCACATGTGTCGGTGCCTGGGTGAAAAAAGTGACTTTTATGCCCGGTTGCACCATTAAGACTTCCGATCCGGGATCAGCCGATACTAGTTCAAAAACAATCCAAGGATCACAGCTGTAAACGTTGCACCACCAACATCTCGGCTTCTTTGATCTCATATCATGTGATATCTTGGTTCATGGTTATGCACAAAATGGCAACAGTGGTGAGAAAATTGCTGGTCACTTTCTATTGGCTAGAAATGTGCGATGCCATAGTTCCGATGAGGATTATTTTATTTTCGGTGGCTATTTTGAATATGGGAATTGGCTGCATTGTATAATCGTGTTTAATTATTAATTTTTAGCCATGGAACACAAAAGAATTAACTTTTCAGAAAAGGAAAAACATTTACTTATTGATCTTGCCGAAAAATAAATTTCGGTTATTGAAAATAAATACACGGGCGCCGTNAAAAAAAAAAAAAAAAAAAAAAAAAAAAAAAAACACGACTTACTGGGTTTTGGAGCCTTGACACTCTCTCCCTCCTCGCGCGAGAAGTTGGGTGTGAAATTTGTAAGTGGCAAATGGCTTGGCCACAAGTGGCCAATATATGGGTTGTAAGTGGCAAATAGCTTGGCTACAAGTGGTCAACACAGCGGTTTACTGACAGTTGGCTGACGACAGTTGGTTAACTGATGGCAGGCCAGAAGCCCTAGTGGGCCACTGTTGCCTCTCATGGCCCAATGACAACCCCGCGCCGGCGCCGGCTTCGGGTACAATTGGCTACGCAGAATGCAACTTATGGGCTGATCGTATTTTACTACATGAGAGTTATCTGAACACTGGGTCAGATGTGGCGAACTGCACACAACAGTCCAGAGGCACCAAGTGGCCCAGGTGCGTCTGTGAGTGCGCTACGGAGGTTGGCTGATTATGTGAGCTGCACATGCACAAGCAGATTTGCCCAAGTGGGCTAATCAACTCTTGCTACTTGGGTGGCTGCCTGTTCTTCGAGCGGGGTAGTTATGTCCTGTGTGCCATATGCTTCCCCACGCACGCACCAGTGCGCCTCGTGCAGGTACTGTCACGCAATGCTAGTGCCATGCCTACTCGCATAGCGGCCGCTATACTGGCTGGGGCATTGGCCTTGCAGAAGCTGCTACGAGAGCAAGTACGACAGCATGCATCGCGTGATATCAGCTCGACTCGGGACTGGAAGAGGCTGTGTCGGACGACCTGCTTCAGCGAACTCGCCAAGAGATGAGTAAATGAACAACTAGTGTAGTGGGACTCTTCATACTGAGCGAAGCACTGCAAAAAGTGAAATGTCACGTGAGTTTGGCTGTATGTCGGCTTGTGACATTTTCGTCGCTACAAGAGCTGGTCGTTGAGACAGAGAAAGTTCGCGTGGCACTTGACGCCCATCGTCTGTTTAGAGACTGTGGCATTTTCCCCCAGGGGACATATTTACCAGTGAAACAAAATGTCATACAAACATTAGTCCACTCGGTTATAGTGTCACATCACTTTAAGAGAGTTACAGAGAAAGGCATTCATACTCTTACAGTAACTGCAAAAGTGTTATTTTACTACGAAGTTTTACTTTGGCCTTCAGGAGTAATTTTGTTCCACGGGTAAAAAATCGCATTTTACACTCACTGCCATAAAAATAAGCGTGTCCTGCTAAAACATTATGTAACCAAGAAACTTTGTAATAGTACATAGGCACGTAGATGGATGATATAGTTTCGTACAATAGCTGTGTACACCATGACTCCTGATGGATTAATATTGTAATTTATTCTTCCATTTTATGCACCTTCACTCTAATAAGATTACGTTTGAATCAAAGGGGTTCTTCTTGGTGCATACTATTTTGTGACAAAGAGTGTATGGCATAAATTGAGACTGATGCATTAATGGTTCACGAATCCGAAAGTTGGTAAAGCACTATGAGCATAAGGTGAGAATATAAATATGAATTTATTGCATTGGGAATGGGTTGCTGCCAAGGGAGTATAAACAGAAGAATCTAAAAATCGAGGCATTAAAACTGATAGTTATATTTCTAGAATTATATCATGCGCGCATGTTAATGGTTATATTCACTAATACGTTTTATGTGAAGTAGTCGTTGGCGCGAATACGCGTATCTCAGTAAATAAGTGTCTTAGGGATGCGACTTTCTGCCAGAGGAATTAAATAACTGTAGCTAAGTCCGCATAGTTGTGATATCATCATTTTCAGTGTATTCGAAAAGAAGAAACAATCGTGAAAATGGTAAAAAAAAAAAAAAATCAAATTTTTATAGTTTTCCTGTGCACTTTTCTTAAGGAGTAGCAGAAAAGTAAAACTGTACGGCCGTAGTTGAATATGTGGGCGGGTAATAAACTCCCTCTGTTGCAGGTCTTTTACAGATCTAATTAGAATAGAAAAGCGCTACGACGGAATTGCTGTTCGCCTTGCGTGTGGGAGTGACGGAGGACTCTGCGCTCGTGTTTGTGTATTGTCTATTCGCGGTTTCTTCGCACTTTTTGAATCAAACCTTTGAATAATAACAATAATAGCGTGTGGGGAGTGCACCCAGGGCAAGGCAACACCCTCCGAGTGACGGTCTTTCCAGCTGGGACCCGTAGGTGACCGTCATCCCCGAGCATGACAGAAATGAGACCCTAGAATGGAGCGGCGCTGGAATGCAAGGGCGGTGGAAACGGGAGCACCCCGAGAAAACCCGCTGGCAAGCGGCATCGTCCAGCACGATTCCCACATGCGAAAATCCGGGAGTGAACCCGCCGGGGATCGAGCCCGGATCGCCGTGGTGGGAGGCGAGCGCCCTGGCCACTACGCCACCGCGGCCCCACAAACCTTCGAAAATCGGCACATGCGCGACTTGCTCGGTTGCTTCCTAAATATGTCTTATAACAAGCGTTGCATACTTGTTGCAACGTTACAGTATCTTGCTTGTTATTATATTGATATTTCACTAATATTCAAACCATAAATAATAATATTTCATTTAAAGTAGATATGAATACAACCAGGGGGGACATGTGTGTGTTGGTAATCCCTAGTACGAAATAGCTCCCTTGCAAAACATTATTAGACTGAGTGTACACGAAAGCGGTGCGTTGTCCCGTGGGTGTGATTTTCTGGACTTGGTTAAGCTTTGTTTGCACGAAGCGGAGGAGTGTACCGGAAGTGTAACTTTAACAGGGCTTCAGAGACGTCGCATGTAACCGTGAATGGACTATATATAGCCCGTATCTGTCCCTAGCTTCCCTGCCCTGAAGGCGCCAAGCCGGCTCCGGACTCAGACAGCTGGCAGAGAGAACGTGGTACGTCGTTTAAGAGCTTCAAATCATTTTACATATTTTAAAAATATTAAAAAAAATTTTGTTGCTGTATAAAAAAAAATTTAAAAAAAAGTAAGATAATGAGGGAAAATTACTGTAATAAAAAATAATGAAACAGGTCGTTGAAATTTGAAATGTTTATATCTTTTCGTACACATCTCTAAATAGAATAAAGTAAATACTTAAAGATACAACAAAAAATTTTTTTCTCGTATTATTATAACGTCTCGAACAATATTTTTTTAAAAATGTATTATTCGAATGGCTTTATTTCAACTTAAATTTTTTAGACAAAATTTGAGGAAAAAAAATTGTTAGTCGCAGTTGAACGAAGTGTGGGATTTCATAGAAACATTTACGTGTTTCCTCTCCTGCGACTTCAGATGAAACCATACTTTGTGTAAAATTTAAGTTTTGCAATTTGTATCTGTTCATATTTTAATTTTAAATTCTCACATTTACGTTAAAAAAAATTTATGTTACTATCTAAAGTTTTGGCTTTTTTTTTCAAGTTGTCATCAATACGATGTCACGAACCCGTAATATATCCCCATTCTTCAGTAGCTAGAAAATAAACTGTGGCCTTGAACTGCCTTAACGGGCCCGCCCTGCCTGGAGCTATCGCCGGGTTTGAGGTTGTGCGGCGCGGGGTGCGTCAAGTGTTGCCATGGACTGTACGCGGAAGGCTCTGCATTGGCGTGCAGGGTTCTCGTGCTGCGTGTACCTATGAGACGTTCAGCAGTGACCATATAATTTCATTGGTGGGGAGTATGCAGCAAATCACAATTTACGTTCCTATCGTAGTTTCGCTCGTATCCGACTATTATGTTTTAACACACGGCGGTCTGAATGAGCCGTTTTTAACGATTTTGGAGGGCTCCAAAATGATTGTTTGTAGCATGCAATGACATCTTCAAAACATCATTACGTTCTCGTGTGAGGTATGATTTATTTTTGTAGGTAAATATATTGGAGACATATTTCATAGTTTAGTCAGAGGACCCGTAAGTTCACGAGGCGGAGACTGAGGCGAGTTACAGGAACACCACGAGACAACCCGCCAGCTAGCAGCAACATCCGCCACGTGTACCACTTGCGGAGACCCGGGTACGTAACACGGCTAGCCATGGTCCGAAGTAGCCACCCGGCACCGCGGGCCCCTGAGAGCACCACAGCTAAGGCACGTTCACACTCGACACTTAACTTACTTGACAGAACACTGGAGATGTGAGACTTACATTCGAGGGACCACTTGTGCAGTTCGTTCAGGAAGTCGTCAGGCATCTCCCCTCTTCCGTCTCTCAGGGATCGAGCCCTGCCAAACCAACACATCACCCGTCAGACATAAACTACACACTTCAAGTCTACAAATACTAGGAGTAACCATGCAATGTGTTAATGAGTTATATTATTCTTATAAGTAATTGAAAATAAACTGTACAACGAGGCGCAATTCCTAAGTTGAACTCGATGTTTTAAAAACATTACATATTTGCGAAGTCGGCGATGGAATGTTCGACTCCAATGCTCGAAATATCGTGGATTTAATTAAAGAATGACTTTTAGGCGAAAGGAAGGATGAATTATCTTTGAAAGCGAAACGAATTGTGGTATAATGGCAAGCTAAAGTTAAACAGACAATAGGAGTTGATACAATCAGTCTAATTTGTGTGGCGTGGAGTCAATAACGTGGTGTCGGGGTTTTATCAGGGTACTTGTGTTTCCAACACTGTCTTTATTTTACCGCTTCTCCAGTCCCATCGTTTTTCACCCCTAGGCATGTCAAGTATTCGGGAAGGAAAAACCAGAACATGGGTTGGAGACATTGTGTTTTCGATACTCCTGAATTAATACAAATCTTATCCTCGTGTAACAGATACAAATATTAAAATAAGCTGGGATAAATTTTACTTTACTGCTTCAGCTACTTTTCTACATCTTCTGCTACTTCAAAATAGATATATTATTATACAGGACGAGTGTGCATTCAACCGACATATTTTGTGTAGAGAATCCTTATGCAAAATAAGGCAGGGTACACGTTTTAGAATGTGGACGAAAGTGCATATGAAAGGAAGTACGGGAACATGAAAATTGATTTTGAGAAAAGCTTAATATAAAATATCAAAAACGCTTGAGATAAAACTACAATTTAATGAATACAGTTTGTTCGATAGAAGACCTCATATCCCACCACATTAGTTTCGTAATTATGACCTTCATCGAGAAATTGGGGTTGATAGATTCCGATCACATGTCATTTCGTAACCGTAAGGTTGTTTCGTAGTTTAATGATTGTTTATGAAACATCATGAGCAAATAAACGAAAAAAGGTTGCCTTATTAAAACACTCTCGGGCCAATCGTTCTCCCAAAAGCAATGACGGAAGTATCGGAGGGAGTGGAGTGCCCTTCCTTAACGCCTGCGCGAATATGCAACACGTCTGCCAACCGTCGCACTCATTCGGCGAAAGGGGGGACGGGGTCTGTGAAAAACGTACAAGAAGTGCGTGACCTGACGTTTTATTTACACGTTACACACACTTACAGAAAAAGGCTCGATGCAACGGCCCCCATGTTGTACACCGATTTCGCAATGATTCACTATGTATTCCCGGACACGTCCAAAGACACCGTTCATGCCTGTATTGTTGCCAGTGTTTTTCACACCTCCTCTTATCACTCCTCTTGTCCCCATTAGATATAAGTGCTATGGTTGGCAGACGTGTTGCATACGCGCAGTGGGAGCTTATTCCAAGTTTCGTCGGTAACTGCCGACATCGTCTCGGACCTACTGCCTCGCAGCTGACGAATAAAATCGGCTTCTTGAAGACGGCATTCGGAGCTGATCGTCGTTTAGCGTGGGGGTACATTCGGGCATCTTCGGCTTACCGACTTTCCCCACTTCAAGCTAGACGAGCGTTAATGTCTCTGCGCATGATCGACAACGTACAAACGAAATATTACTAGAATTACTCGTTTTAAAATTGCTCAAATCTGTTTAAAAATCATTACTTAAAGACACGAATATTAAGCCTTATATTTTTAGATAGTGAAAAATAATATATAATTAGAAATATGTATTTTATAAGAAAATAATAGTGTACAGTTTTCTTTGCTTTTGTGGAGAGTGTGAGAAACTGTGGTTGGTGGCCATGTTGAACTGCATTTTTTTTTACCTTCGTGAGATATAGATGTTTACTTATTAAGGACGTGACCCGGGTGTATAGCAAACTATTTGTGTTTGTGGAAAAGAAAACATTTAGCCAAGGCTAAGTGAAGGAAAGTTAGCAGATTTTAAATATAGATTTCACGCTGTCCTGGATAACAAAGAAATGAACACATCTTAAAAAGATTATATTAATATTCCTATCCTTGGTGTCCGCTGAAGTTTACCTTGGAGCCATGGAAGGTGATAATTTTGAATAAATATAAAATAAGTAACATTGACTGAGTCACTGGCGTTATACCACTTTTTTTTCTCTGGTTGATATATTATAACAGTATTGCTAAACTCTTACGTGACAGGCATTAAATTTGGTGTGGATTAAATAACCTTCCCTCCCTTTTTACCACATATAAGCCTATGGTTTTTAAAACGCCGATAACCTTTCAGCGCAGAAAATATTTATTTTGTACAGAAGGAGCATAGGTAGATTTTTAAAGTATTTGTGTTATTCATTTTGGCTTCATAGTTAGTTTTAAAATTATTAAATGACGTGGAATCTATTAGTCTCTTCTTTCTGGAATCAATGCAAGGAATCGTCATTTTGTTGCTGAATATATTCATATTCGTAACATTTAAAGTTAATCACGATCCGTTTTACTTTAAGTACGTAAGACCTACCTACCAAATTTTATCCTTAAATTTTAAAATTAACATTCCAAACTGCAGGCTATTAGGTGACAAAATACAAATGCACACAGATTATAAGCTTGCCCTTTTAAAAAATGTTGTTACCACATATAACATAATTCTATTTAAGATATTTAAACAAAAAAAANTTATAAGCTTGCCCTTTTAAAAAATGTTGTTACCACATATAACATAATTCTATTTAAGATATTTAAACAAAAAAAAATTAAGCTGTGGGGAGATTCAATCTCAAAACATGGAAACGCTCGTGCTGCGAAGCATGTAACTGAACCACTCGCCTAACAAGAACACGCGCTATGTAAGGAACGAATAAATGTCTATCTAAACGTACGACCTAAGATAATTAGGAGTTAATTGGTCGAATATTTNTTATAAGCTTGCCCTTTTAAAAAATGTTGTTACCACATATAACATAATTCTATTTAAGATATTTAAACAAAAAAAATTAAGCTGTGGGGAGATTCAATCTCAAAACATGGAAACGTTCGTGCTGCGAAGCATGTAACTTAACCACTCGCCCACCGAACACATGCTATGTAAGGAACGAATAAATGTCTATCTAAACGTACGACCTAAGATAATTAGGAGTTAATTGGTCGAATATTTACAATTGCGTATTCGTACATTTACGCGCTTGTAATAAAATATCACGCGTAAAATAGTCTGCATCATGTTGTGCACAATGTTTAAGAAGGACGGACGTGTGTGATGCAAGTTTGTAATAGTTATACCCAATCTTTTCATGCTTATTCGTATCGTAAATGTATGCGTAGGAAAATTATAACTCCAAGCAACACAAACACGTGCTGCACTGAACTACACAATATTTATTTCCGTATCATTGAAATACACGGCCACATCCAATACCGACGACCGCCATATTGGTTAACCACGAAATTCGAGCCTGCCGACTGCTCGTGAGTAGTTGATACGTCCCGACTCCACTCGTGACGTCACTCGACCTTCGTTTCAAGCTTAGAATACCGAGCAGTGGCATGGAGCCGATAGTTGTAAAGAATATATTTTTTTCGTTGGAAGGAGATACTTAGAATAACCCCATGGCGTTGAGGAAGTGCACTCCACTCCCTCCGATACTTTCGTCGTTTTTTTTGGGAGAACGATTCGCCAGAGAGTGTTTTACTAAGGCAGACTTTTTCGTTTATTTGCACATGCTCTTTCATAAACAATCATCAAACTAAGATACAACCTTACGGTTACGAAATGACATGTGATCGAAATCTAGCAACCCCAATTTCTCGATGAAGGGGGGTGATAATTACGAAACTAATGTGGTGGAAAATAAGGTCTTCTATCGAAAAAATCGTATACAGGAAATAGTTTCTTTTATCTCAAGCAGTTTGTGATATTTTTAATTAAATCCATCTTAAAAATCCATTTTCATTTGCTCTTACCTCCCTTAATATACACTTTCGTCAACATTCATAAATGTAAACCCAACTAAGCCCGGCTCAGGTGGCGTGTTCAAAGTGCAATCACAATGGCAGGGAAGGTCACTAGTGAATACACACGTGTAGAGTAGTAGGGTATCAATATCTTTTCATAGAGTTTTGAGAATTTCAGCTATGTGTAACATCCAGTTTGACATCTAACTTATCACAGATGATGATATGTCCATATTGAGTAATTATTTTTGTCTTGCATTCGTAAAAACTATGTTTCCTAAATTTTTTTAAATTCTTTAGAATAACGAATTATTTGGTAAGTTCAATACATTTGAACATAAATACAGTTTGTGTTTTATACAAAATAGTGCAAGTTATACACATGAATCAGGCTTAAAATGACTTACGGAACCGTTAAATTGCTCCCATGGAAACTAAAATCACAAGACCTGTCAAACTATCATCTCACGTCTTACCATATGTAAATGTACCGCACCTTTCAACGAAGGCTGTGGCAGTCTCCTCTATGGGCCTAATGTACAAGTTGACTGTCTGGGGCTGCAACATGAGCTGCTGAACCTTGCTCCGGAAGTCGTACCACTTCTGTCCATGCCTGAAAAAAAAAACACTTGAAGAGTTTATTTGTAACGTGAAAACCTAATCAATGAGACAGTAATGGGGCGAAAAGCCTGATATTCTTCCCCATTAAAGGTAAGAGAGTGACCAGGTGAGCGTAGAAAAAAAAAAGAGTTTATAAAAACTTGACGTTGAAATTTGTACAACCAAATAATACACTGAAGAACCAAAAAAACTGGTACACCTACTTATATCGTGTAGGGCCCCCGCGAGCACGCAGAAGTGCCACAAGACGACGTGGCATGGACTCGACTAATGCCTGAAGGTATACAGGAGGCATTGAAATCTGCGCCAATTTTAGAAAGGGTTGCACGTCTGTCACGTTAAATGATTCTCGTCAGTCGTCGTCCGTCCCGTTCGTTCACGATATTCTTGATAACCTGCCATTGTAGCAGCAGTAACCGATCTAGCAACTTTGCTACACGCTTGTTGTCTTATATAGACTCTGCCGACCGCATCGCGTTACTCTGATTGGTTCCATACCACTGTTATTTACATACGCCTATACCAGATTTAAGTGAGTTTGAACGTGGTGTTATAGTCGGCGCACGAGAGATGGGACATAGCATCTCCGAGGTAGCGATAACATTTGGTTGTTCACGTACGACCATTTCACAAGTGTACCGTGAATATCGGGAATCC
>NQII01003460.1:104236-128901 GCA_002778355.1 Clitarchus hookeri | reverse complement strand
GGGGGAGGGAGTGGAACAGGATAGTCTGTTTCACAACGTACCACCTACAAACCCAAAAGGATTTGTAACAGATGTTCTTTCACTTCACACCAGTTCCTCAATGGTATGTCTATTGTCATTTGTGGTTTCGCCGTCATCCTAACTCGTCTAATGACAACAGGTTGTTAGAAAACTTCGATTAGTATGTGATTTCCTTGTAAATGTTTTTGCCCGAATTGCGTGCACGATCTCGAAATTCCTGCGTTTGTCAAAAAGAGGTGTTGGAGGGGATAGACTGGTGTTTCATTTGAGTTTGTCGAGCAGTATAAGTCGAAACTGTACACGATTCTCAGAAGCGCCATTCTGGTCACAGTCCCTTGGGGCCGAAGTGGTGTAGTGGTCAGACTACCCGCCTCCTACCAAGGCGAACCGGATTTTCACACGTGGGAATAGCGCCGGACGATGCCGCTGGTGGGCGGTTTTTCTCGGGGATCTCTCTCCCGTTTTCCCCGCTCTTGCATTCCGGAGCTGCTCCATTCTCACCTCGCTTCATCCTCACTGGCTGTTAGGAGCCACCCAAATCTCTCAACTCCTCCACGTACAGTGCTGCGGTGAGGAACGAATGCCTTGTTTTACAACAGACACATTCTTAACTTATCTTTACGAACAAGCGATGTTATACAGACTGTTAACGGTAAGGTTTCTCAGTGGGCCTAATTAATAGTCCTGACTTTGTTTTACGAGTGTATTGTTTTAATTAATATCAAATCGAGTTAGTGTTAATTTTTTTTTGCTTTAATCACATAGTACGATTATTAACACGTTTTGGTTCCTTACAACTTCACGTTTCATTAGTAATGTAAAGGACACAAACATTGGAAGTAAATAAGATGTTATAGGATGTTTACGGTTAATCGAATACTTTTGAAATTAACATTCTAAAAAATGTCACTACCTCTACGTTCATATAAGTTTAACGGACACTCTGACTGCCATCCGCCTAGTAAAGTTGGTAGTAACGGAGGGAATGTAGTTCCATGTTTCGACATTGAACTGTAAGTGTTAGGTAAATATTTGTGAATACTGAAATAATACCACTTGCTTTCTGTTGTTAATGCGAATAAGTGTAAGATTTAGCTCATTTCTAAACTGTTTACTTTAACAATAAGTTCGCCGTTTCACTTGACCGACGCATGAAGTGAACAGGCTCTTTGCAGTGTTCATTTTACATATTGTATAGCGGAAGAATACACATTTTACACACAAATAGATTTTAAGCAGGGCTTTCAAATGTGCCCAGTCTACCGTGAACAGCCAATACGCACAATATTTCGAGCCTGGAAAAATGTACAAACTTATTTCCTGAGAAATAACTTCAAAGAAATTCACCACGGCAAAACGTTTGTTTACAATGCTGGTAAAACCTATATATAGGCTCTGTAGGCTTCACATAAATAAGAGCCTGCTCCAAACTGTAATACACTGCACACGCAGTGACATTTTTGTGTAAATCCACAACGATATAATTCAGCCGTTGTTTACAAAGCAACACCGTGAAGCGGTGAAACTACAGCGTAAGATTTTCCAATATCGATCAGACGAATAGTCACATTGGCAGGGGAAAGTGGAATGGATGTGCAGCGGTGAAAGTATAATTTCAACAACGCTTTCAAATGTGTTCGATTAGATTCAAGCGCACACTTGTTATTATTTTGGTCGTGCGCGAGATGCGTCGAGGACAGGCGGCTTCCGGTCGTTTGTTCCGTCGGTTCTGATAATGACGATGTTTCTGACGCGAGCGGGCGCTTTGTTCCGCCATCGTTACTCGCTTGTCACGTTCCCCGTGCCCACGGCGTGCGGCGATGACTGCGCTGTTGTGGTCGCCCGCGGAGAGAGCGGAAGTGAGGTCTGGGGCCGTGTTGTAGTTGCGCCTTCGCTGCTCGGCATTTCCCAACCCCCAGTTTCATTTCCGACACTGTGCGCATTCTCCGTTTGACATGAACACGTCCGGCCAGGGGTTCGCGAACCCCGGGGAGCCACTTCACACGCAATTCCCGTCCGCTGTTAACTCAGATCACACCCCCGTCACCAGCACGACCAATACAACGGAATATTATTATTGTTTCGAAATTAACTAAGTGAACAACCGAAACACCTTTGCTCAATTTATTACCGCGAGGTTGTTACTCGTCCATTCACGGTCACTTCCAACTTTTCTGAAGCCCTGCTCAAGATCTACTTCCAGGATATTCCTCCGCCTCATATACACAAAGCTTAACCGAGTCTAGCAAATTACACCAAAAGGACAGAGCACCGCATTCGTGCGCACTCTGTATAAAAACATTTTGCATTGTAACTATTTCTACCTTGGCTTTGCCAACTCACATATTTCTCCCTGTTTTTTTTTTTTAAATTTTTAATTATAAATTGAATATTATAATTTAAATGTAAATAGAATTGCAATTTTATAAAAAAAAAAAGTAACTTCTATGTTAACAGAATTATAAAACTCTTGTGATATATGGCATGTTTAGGAATCAACCAAGCACATCATGCATAGAGTGGATTTTTAAAGGTTTGATAAAAAAGTGGGACGGAACCGTGAATAGAAAATAACTTAACTTTTAACACATTGCACATTACACAACGGCAATTTGGTGACTTCGCTCGATAGTGGCACAGTTGCTGTCCTGCACCACGTGGTGCTTTGGCCTCGCCTGCTCTTATGCTTACCGAGATCGTTGGTTTCCGAATTGGTTTGTTAGAAGGACGTTAAAATATAAATGTTTCTGTTTCGGTTTTGCCTTGGTTTCCCGAAACCATCCTAGGCGAACGTCGTAGTACTTTCCTTGATACAGGTCATAGACGAGTTCCTGTCCCGATCCTTACTGCCTGAGCATTTCTCCTGCTTGTGATGACGATGCTGTTGACGAGATGTCGGCCACGGATTTTCAATAAGCTTGAACCGCAAGCTTAGCATTTCATATTGTAAGTCATGTAATATTAGCGAATGAACAAGAGCGCGAACTGCAAACTATGGGGGTCGCGGTGGTGTAGTGGTTAGACTACTCGCCTCCCACCAAGGTGAACCGGGTTCGACTTCCGGCGAGGTTGCATGTGGGAATCGTGCCGGACGATGCCGATGGTCAGTGGGTTTTCTCGGGGGTCTCCCGTTTACCCAGCCCTTGTATTCCAGGAGCTATAGTCTATCCGTGGTTTCTTCACACCGTGTGAATCAAACCTTTGAAAAATACAGTCAATGTATGACACGTTTGGTTGTCTCCTGTATACAGAGTGATTCTAAAATCATGGGACAAACATTGAGGGGTGGTAGAGCTCACTAAAACAAACAATTATTGTATAGGAATATATGGGCGGGAGTGACGCGTTGAGGCACAAACACAAAAACATAGCACATTAACGGATACATAAAATGTTCATCAGCAGCATACTTAACGAGTGATTCCGTACAGAAAATGTTAAAACAGTTGCTGGAAATGCATCCACCAACAGTCACGCATGCTTGGCGACCTCTACATATGGCGTGTGATTGGCTGACAATGGTGGCGTGCGTGAAATACCCGGCGTATTTGAATCTGTTCGCCAATCACTCCACCGACGCTACCAAGCTTGCATTACTGTCGGTGGTAGCAATTTTGAGCAATTATTATAAACATTGCTGTAAAAAGGCATTTAGCGGCGACGTTGTAAATAAACAATGTGTTGCATTTCATGTGTTATTTTTGTGTTTGTGCCTCAACGCGTCACTCCCGCCCATATATTCCTATACAATAATTGTTTGTTTTAGTGGGCTCTACCACCCCTCAATGTTTGTCGCATGATTTTAGAATCTGCCTGTATGTTATGTACATATCACAAGCATTTTATACCTCCAACACAACATTAATTTTAACAGTTACTTATATTTAATCAGTAAATTATAATATTACATTTGTAACTGATATAAGAAAGTGGCCTAGTAAGAAATAGTTCGTATGCGGCGCGTTGTCTTTGTGGCGTGGATTGCTGAGCATTGCTTGGAGGAAGCGGAGGGACAGCAGGAAGTGGCGGTGACTGGAGCACACTCACACGGCTATGAGTCCCGGCGAGTCGCCGTAGAAGTGCCGTCGCAGGACGTTCTTGTAGCGGTCCAGGCTAGGCATGGACGGTCGCTGGGGCATGTCCTCCTCCTCCCTCAACACGTGCTCCACGTGGGCGGGGTCGAAGAGGAAGAGCATGTCAGGGCGACCCAGCAGGCCGCCCAGCTTCACCACGGGCCCGTACCGCGCCAGTAGGCTGCCGCACACCTCGTCCAACCGCTCCAGCTGGTACGTCCCTGCACACAAGCCGTCCTCCACACTGTGCGCTGCGCCGTGTGCTGGTTCTCGGTGGCACGTGGTCATCAGGAGACCGCCAGGGGGTCACATATTTTTAAAAGTTTTTAAATTATGTCAATTATTAAGAGGTCAGTTTTAAACAATATGTATGCGTATCTACACTCTGTATGCTTCAGAAAGCAGATTTTGCAAGAAAACCTTTGTCAAGTTGTTAGTTAAACATGCGTAAGAACTGAAATTATTTGTTTTGCTTTCTACATTTTAATGAAATTAAGCGCAATATTTTTAAAAATTGTAAAAAATTGGCTTTTCAATTACTCCATAGTTTCGCTTGACCGACGCATAAATAAAGTGATAAGTCCCATGGAAGTGAGACTGGTGTAAAAGCCTTTAAAACCTACAGTTAACGATATTTTGTGATAATGAGGGTGATAGTGTGAGTGGTAGTGTGTGTGGTTGTAGTTGGAGGCCTCACGACGTAGGAGTGCACTGACCTACGAGCGGCAGGAAGCGCCATGTGTTGCCGAGTAGGGGGATCGGAGTGGGTGCGGGCACCTCACTGTAGGGTCTGGCCGAGTGCCAGCCAGCGGTCTCCAACCCGGCCACTAGCGAACTGCAGTAGCCTCGGGCCCTCAGCGCTGCCTTCACTCCCATCTGAAACACCGACACCACCTTCACTGCATTCCAACACTCACTAGCCGCCTCCCACTGCAACTCTCCTGCACTTGGTACGAGTAGCCACCTCGTCGTAGACACCCACACCAACGTTGTCACCAAACTACTATTCAAGTTGCATATGAAAGCAAAAAGCATATATTTTGTAACACTGTACAATGTCTGGATAGAATTTACTTATTTATTTACTACGTGTTTTAGAAATAAATTAAAAACTGTCTCATATTTAATACAAGTTTAAACATACTTCCATTTTAAATGTTTCGAAAAGCACATTTTGCAAAAAAGAATAGCAATTAATGTTCCTGTAACAATTACTCATTCTGTATGTTATAAGATATGAGTAATAATGATGACACATATTTTTAATATTTCAACCACGAAAGTTATAATTTTTATAAATTAAATATATGTTCAACAAATCAATTTTTAAAATAATTGCAAACATTAGTGCACATTTTATTATACCATGGTCTTGTTTGATGAAGGTTTTTTTCTAAAATATACTTTCTGAAGCATCTGAAATGGAAATATGCTGACATATTTATATACAAACATACTTTTGTTAATCGATTTTACAAAATATGTAAATTAATACATTGTATCAACACATTTAATAATGGTGAAATACGTATGCATTCTCCTCTCATATGTAACATAAATCGTACTTTGACGTCAATGTTGGTAGTAAGTGTGTGTACTACCTTGTAATGAGTAGTACGTGTTGTACGGTAGCATGCAGTGCTCCACAGGGAACTCTCTGCTACTACCTTGAACTGCAAACCTCAGCTAACTGCTGACTGCACTGCGTAACAAGGCTACGTACACACATCCCCATCTCCGTAAGTTTAAAAGCTTCCGAGCCTCGATATTGGTCTGCTGTCTGACATTTATATCTGTCAAAACTCCGCTCTAATGTTAGCGCAGTGTTTATATAAATGTGTTGTTAAACGTTATTATACTGCCTCTGCCTAACTTCTGATGCAACTGCCGCGTATTTAAGTAACCTGGCATCATTTTACGAAAGCACGAGTCCATCTGAAAAAAAATATTTTTAAAATGAAAGG
Source organism: Clitarchus hookeri (assembly GCA_002778355.1). Lineage (NCBI taxonomy): Eukaryota > Metazoa > Arthropoda > Insecta > Phasmatodea > Phasmatidae > Clitarchus > Clitarchus hookeri. The sequence continues at coordinate 122,843 of NQII01003460.1, read as the reverse complement.
CCTGTGTTACTGTTTAATGCGTAATATTGACAGTTATGCAGCAAATCCACGAGAATATGATGGTGTACGTTTGCAGAAGACAAGAATAATAATGTAGTATATTTAATCTGTAGTTTCAGGCAATAAATGTTTTGTTACAAAATAAATAAATAAATACCTACTAATTTGCTTATTTTGCGTATTTCCTTGGAACAGTATTTGTATCGACACAAACTAACTGTGTGTTTTGAGCATAATGTTTTCGTTCTAGTTCTCTTTATGAATCTACATATAAGTTAGTAGAAAATGAACAACTATCATTTGTTAATGACCCCTCTGAGTGCTGTTTTCCGACTGTGTACAATCAAAGTCATTAACGAATTTCTTGCGTAACAACTTAACATCCACCATAGCGGAATCTACTTGAGATGGTTTGCGAATAATTATGCATTGTGGATAGGTCTAAATGTGTATCAAAATTTTATAAAGACTGGTCACAAAAAATACTCTACCAAACTTTCTTTAGTTATTAAATATTTACTATATTCAATATTTCCCAAGCTTTCAATTAACTAACAATAAGCTGTTGGACTTTGAAGTTTAATGTCAATGTTCTTACGAACTATGTTCGGAATTTAACAGATTTCTGCTCATTGTCTAGCGAAAAAAAAAAAAATGCTACTAAAATTTTTGTATACAACAGAAAACTATATTTAAAGTATCATAATAAAATATCCATACACCAATATAAATTCAATAAATCAACTCAGTTAATAATAAAACTGCAAAAGTAAATATGTATATACATACATTTCAGAATAACATAATTTTTGAGACAAAGAACGGCTCGAAATAACGAAGAGAACGCGACTATAAACAAGACAACTAACAAAACAAAAAAAAAAAAAAACGTGGGACTGCGCGAAAAGAAAGTAAAACACGCCATTTCCTTACTGGACCTTCTTCACGTGAAGATACAATTGTCATGATGACAACATGGAATATAAACCACTTTTGTTTATACGCACCAGAGGTGAGCTTCATTCTGACTCGAGCGCCTGAAATACTTGTCTCTCATTGGCCGCTACAAATTGACATTTTATCTATTTCCAATTGTAAGTGTTGTTTTCCGCTGTAACTTTTATTGCGTTGTTAAAAAATGTTATTTTTGTCTGGATTGGTGTATTTTTTTTTACCTGGATTCGTGTTTTTCCCGTATCCTTTTACGCGTGTTGAAAACTTCTTGTCTGTCACAACGATGTTCACATTGTCGTGCTGAAATGGTGTTTCCGACTGATACATTATTTTATTCTGGTCGTTCACTTGCTTGTTTCGCTCTGGCAAAAGTGCTTTCCAATTTTCAACTCGGTATTAAAGCAGTGTCTATGTTGCATTCACTTTATGTGAGCAGTTCACGTTTATTTGAGCAATTTTGAAATCAACATTCTAAAACCTCACTACCCATAGCGGCACATACTTTAACGGACGCAGTAACTGGCGTGCTTCCGGTTAGTTTGGTAACGACGAAGCGACGCGGCGGTACTTCCATAAGTTACGGCGAATTACAAATATTTGGTAGAATAATGTGAACACTGAAATGAATCTCATTGCTTTTTAAAACGGTTAAGTGTCAGATTTAGCATATTTGTAACAAAAGCTACTTTTCTAATGATTTCATAGTTTCGCTTGACCGACTCACGAACCTAGTGATGAGGCCCACGCCAACGTTAATTTTACAAATGGCGGAAGAAGACACAATGAGCCTGCAATTAGATCGTAAGCAGGCCTTTCAAAAGTGATCAATTTACCGTGAACAGCCTACAGTTTCATTTATCTGACAGTTATAAAATACACAGAATCATCACGACATTAGCTTGGGCTTCTGTTTTTGGCTGGCCGTATTTAATATATTTATTTTGGGAGCAAGTTACAAATAATATGGAACGAGAAATTGTTCTTTTTAATGCTCCAGTTCTGTAGTTTTGTATTTTTAGTCTGAAAATATATTTTAAACTCTCTCAGTCAACGTGCAGGTGATTCCGACTTCGGCGGTGTGCAAATTATTTAAGGCGAAATGCAAATGTTGTACAAAGAACTTAGTTATTCTAAAAATCTTTAATGGCAATTTACTCATTGTTTCGGCAAACTGCAACGTAAAGGAAAGTTTGTCTTTGACTTATTTTTAATTCAGGCTCGTGCAAAATGATGAGGTAGCATTGTTTCTGAATTTGTCAGTTCCATGTTGCCAGACTAGGGAGAATCAACAACATACGTTAGCCAAACTTTGGGTGTAGGCCTTGTACTTACCACTTTTTCCCGAAGTTTTGTCATTTTTATATTACCAAACATTTCGGTCGGTTAAAAAAAACTTGATTACCTATATTTGGAGTAGTATAAATTTGTTCCTTCTGGGACAACGAGATCTGGGATCTGAGCCAGTCGAAACCGACCTAGGGTTGCAGAGATCGGAGCCTAGGACTACCCGCCATGTTATATTTCGTCTCGCCAGACAGACGAAAGTTTGACAGTTTTACCCAAAAATCACTGGAAAAAATTAATAAACTTTCCCAAAAATCGTCTTTTCCAATAAAATTTCAAAACAAATTTTGAAAAAAATTGATCGAATCCTGAAATGAGCAAAGCGGATTCGAGGCTCTTCCGTGTATGAGCCACATAGTCCTCAGATAAGCCAAGAAGATTCCAGACTCTGAGCCAGGTCCAGGGCATCAGCAGCCGTGGCCCCAACAACCCTCATCCTGCACCACCCTTCCTCTCCCTCCTCCTTTTCAAAACACTCTTTCCTCCTCATCACCCAACTGCACCCCCTCTCCCTTCCCCTTCCACACACCACTCCCCCTGCTTAAAATTACTCGCCCCCTCACTGGCACACCACACCCTACCCCAACCCTCCCACTTACTCCCTCTAACCATACCCCTTCTCCAACCCTCCTCCCATCTCCTCTATCCTTCCTCCACCATTACTCAACACTAACCCTACCACCCCCACAATTCTTCAAAATCGTCCACACATCCACTTCCTCCCCTTCCACCAACACTTCCCACCCAGTCGTAAAAAAACACATAAAAAGTTATAAAAGCCTTATAAATTCCTAAAAAAAGAGCATTTACAAAAATTGATAAAGCACCGAAAAAATTAAGAAAATATTATTGAAATGAAAATTTATGGGGAAAAGAATTATTTAAAATATTTTCATGTAGTGATTGTTGCCTTCACATCACACACTTACAAGGTGTAATCTCGTACAGACAGAAGAGTACAACAGCTCCTCATGATAGGGTGACCAGCAAACAACTGAACACCCTCCTCTATATTTCATTAGCTATATCACCATCTATATAGATGGTGAATCTACCACCCCCCTCACCATCACTAGTGATTGGCTCAGGCCATGCCAAAGGAACATATCAGCCAAACAGGTCAACCAACTAGACCAGCCAACCATACCAACTAACAATACTGGCCAATGATTGACTGCACCCAATACTGACTCCACACAAGACTGACTCCACCCAAGACTGACTCCACCCAAGACTTCCTCCCCACAAGACTGACTCCACCCAAGACTAGAACAATGTACAAAACCATCAATCTGCACCAACAGATGTTAACCAATCTTCAAAAACTCTTTGTGCAAAAACTTTGCATTATCTTAGCACATCTTCGCAAAAACTTCGCAAACATCTCAATCACAGCTGATCATACTAAAGGGCCATACCAGTTGACCAGATAAATTGACCAACAATACCGACTGACCATAAGAAACCAATCATACCAGAAGACCATATGAACAAACCATAAGAGCCGAGCATACAAACCAACCATACCAGCTGGCGATATGAATCGATAATACGATCATCCCTACCAAACACCCATTACACCCAACCAAGCAAACTTTGGGTACTTGTACATTGTAAATATAATTTAGCTTAACCATAATGAAAAACACACAATTGCAAGCATCTTCTAGACACACGCCTACACAAATCAATGATACCGCTGTAGATCTTTAGGACTTGAAACATAACTCGCGGCACATTCCCATCAGCAGTTCTTCCAAAGTGATGCCAGAGTACGAAGTATTTGTGATCCAGACCACACGCAGTTTATGCGCGACATTGACTGTAAGTAGAATAACATATGATGCACACAAATGTGCCTCAAGACAGGTAACGGAACAACTAGTTCGCTCATTTTGCGCATTGCAGAGGTAAATGAATGTGGCTACATAGCCGGGTGGGCGGTGGAGGAAGGGGTTTGGGGTGTGACTGGGGCGGAGGTCGAAGTGGAGACATAGGATCAGCGTTATGACCTGTCTCGGAAACCTGACCTGGAACACCGACTACTACAAGGAGCTCTGCAGTTGACCTCAGGACGCTGAGTCAACACCCTTCCACTCCCACCGCCACTCGGGAGAGGAACCTGGTGTTGGAGCCGAGGGTCGAACCCAAGTCCGAGTTACAAGTAGCACTGCTACTCACAAACCAACTGAGACAAGAGTACTCAAGTTTCGACATTTAAATTTAGTACTTCCATAATACGAAACTCATTCCTATAATAGTAATGTGCAGCAAGATTAGCAATGTGTAAATTTTTGTATTAAATTGCAGAAAAAAATAATATGTATATTGTATACACACATTTTTATTCCTTTATATTTCTGCAAAACACTATTAAAATTCTTCATATTATATGTGCATTACTCAAAACAATAATAATTTCTGGGCCATGGATTTTACATAAGTTCATATAAAATTAAATCCAAATTTTTTTTCTAAAAATAATAAATCCAAATATGATGCACACATTGCATTATTATTATTATTGCAAGAAAGTGTTGCAACGAGTTACTTAGAGGTACTCTATGTAATAATGAAGTTAAAATATTTTGTATGTTCTGAAAAAGATCTGAATATATAAATAATGCATTTTTCTGATTTGTGGCTGCCTCTGGTCAAGTTTTGTCCTGGTTTTAATTTACTCAATATTTTTTATGTATTAATTTAGTATAGTTTGTTCAATATTTGTGTTTTATTAATTGAATATTAAAATTATGTTGTCAATATTTCAAATTTTAATTAATGTATTAAAGTGGTCTTAAAAAATGTGTATAAAATATAAATACATTTTTGGAGTCATTAACATTTTGCATCTGTTGATATAACATTTTAAAAAGTTTCGATAATTCTTCTTTTAAAACATTATTTAAGAAATTTTTAGACTAATGAAATATTATTACTATTTTGTGTTTACTTGTACATTTTAATTAAAACAGATTCGACGTGTATTATTAGTATATTAATCTAAGAAAGAAGACTTTCAGTAAGTGCAATCAAATAAATATTAATAATAATTATCTATATTTTATTTTGTACAAAAAATAACTCATTATTATTTGAACCATTATTTTATAAACAATGACTTCTAAAATAATTAGGTGCTATATGCATCTTTATAATACAATTATTATAAAAATACAAATCTCAATTTTTTTCGGAAAAACTTTTCCTCTCCTATTAATTGCACAAGAAATATTTTGCATATCACAATTGTCAAACAGCATGAATATGCCGCTGAGCTCGATTTGTGAAATCCATCTATAACAAAATCCTATATAGTGCAATGAATATTATAAAATTTATATTTTATATTTATCTCATCAAATCAATTTTTGCATTCTTGAATATTTTTCTGTGAAAAATGTTAATAGTTAAACTGAATGGACACTTCTGGTTGTTTAATAAATTAATTCTTTATTTATTTTTTTAACATTTGCTTGATATTTCTACAGTTGGCCACAACGTTATTGACTTTTAATAAAATCATGTTCTGGATTGGCAGCTGATTTTGCTTTTGTTCTAAGTGTAGCATCATCTTCTGTTGGATAAAAACAATAATTATCAGATAAATTTTTTTAAATTGATTTTATATAGCCCTTTATAAAACATTTCAGGAAACACTCTTATAAATCTAAATAAATATCCAATTGGATAAAGAATTTAATTTGTTTACTACTACTTGCAAATTTAATCATATTTAATTTTTAGTTGTATCCATTGTTATCGACTCCGACCATTTCCATTAAATTTATTTCAGTTGAACTTCTCATTATGGTATTCAGAACAGTCCTGGCGATTCCTGGGATTTCAACAACTGCAATAATATTTCAATTTTTTTTAGAAATTCTAGTTTTAGAAAATTGAAACGGAAAAAAAATTGAAGTACATACTTAAAACTCCAATTATCCGAACTCCGACTATCCGAATCGCTGATTATCCGAATTCGCAAAATAATTATTCTATCTACGCGCGCTATTGTCCTTCCCTCCACGAAGCTAGTGTAGGCGCCGAACATTATTGGGATGATGAGTCACCGTCTCATAGTGCAGTTCTATTATTGGCTGTCATCTGTCTCCAGGTGGCCGGACCAGCCCATCTGTCACTGTTCGTTTTGATTAGTCAGTCAGTGTGACCGTGTTTTGTTCGTGACGGCGTCGGTGCGTTGTTTTGTTTGTGAGTGCGTTTCCTCATTCACCATGGCTTCTAAAAGAAAACGTGTTGTGTTATCGTAAGTGGATAAACTAAAACTTATAGAGCAATCAGATAAAGGAGTTACGGGTAAACAGATGGCTGAGATGTACGGTGTTGGACAATCAAAGATTTCAGATGTTAAAAGGAGCAAACCTACGCTTTTAAACTTTGTGTCAGTGCTTGAAAACGAATATGGAAGTTCTTCAAGAAAATCAATGAAGGCAGCAACAAACAAAGATTTAGAAGATGCCGTTTTCAAGTGGTTTTTACAGCAACGTTCAATGGGAAACCCAATTTCGGGTCCGATTCTTTGTGACAAATCTAAGATCTTATCTCAGAAGCTTGGTTGTTCATCCTTTAAAGCAAGTAACGGCTGGCTAAGAAATTTTAAGTCCAGGCACGGTGTCCGTGAATTAGATTTAAGTGGCGAGAAGATATCAGCAAACTCCAAAGCTGCAGAAAATTTTATTGAAAAATTTAAAGTTGTGGCAGACTCCTACGATCCTGAGTTTTTGTACAACGCTGATGAAACCGGTCTTGTTTGGAAAACTCTGCCTTAAACCACTTTAGCATCTAAAAGGGAGTGTAGTGCTCCAGGACATAAAGTTAGTAAAGACCGTGTTACGGCGCTTAACTGTGCGAACTCTACGGGAAGCCATAAAATACCCCTTCTGTTGATAGGGAAGTCAAACAGCCCAAGAGCATTTAAAAATGTGAAAAAGCTTCCCCTCTTTTATAAAAACCAACCCAAGGCTCGGATTACTGCAGCATTGTTTACCGAGTGGTGCGACGAAATTTTCATCCCTGAAGTTAAAAAGCACAAAACATGTCTTGGAAAAGAAGGCAGTAAAGTGATTTTAATTGGTGATAATGCACCAACTCATCCCACTGAAGAATTGTTGGAAAGAGGGAATGGCCAGTTTAAAACAATCTTTTTACCACCAAACGTCACAAGCTTATTGTAACCAATGGACCAGTCTGTTATCGAAACCATGAAACGCCATTACAGAAGGCAACTTTCAAGAAAACTTTTGGTAGAGGGCTTAGACGAAGGTGTGTTGGCTAACAAAAAAAAAAAAATTAATTTGAAAGATTGCGCTTACATGGTGGCGGAAGCTTGGAGCTTGGTTAAGGCAGTCACATTAAGACGTGCGTGGAACAAGTTGAAAGGCATATCAACTGAAGAAGAGAAGGAAAAGGAGAAAAAGGAAAAGGAAAGGGAAGAGGCAGGAGAAGATGAGGATGACGTGTCACTTGAGGAATTCAGAAACATTCTTTTGAAAATTCCTGGATGTTCAGAAGTTAGTGCTGAAGAATAGGAGAGTGGATGGTGTGTGATTCGTCAGACCCTGGGTTTCAAATTCTAAATGCTGATGAACTGATTGAAAGTGTGAGAGAAGAAAGTGTCGAGGAAGAAGGTGACCTTAATGTAGAAGTTGAAGCAGACACAGTACCACCAGCTAGTGAAGCATTTGCCGGCCTTGAAACTGCGTTGAAGTGGATGGAGCGTCAGCCCGAGCGTGACCACATGCAACTTCTCACTGTCAAGCGGATGCGCGACTTGGCTGCCCGAAAACGGATGAAGACAGTCAAACAGTGTACTTTGACCGGATGTTCAGCAAGCAATGACTTTCATATACAGTACGGTACGTACTACATACTGTACTAATGTACAGCACTTGTAAGTACGCTTAACATGTAAAAGTGTTGCCTTTTCATTTAATTAATTAAAAGCTCTTTTTCTTTACAAATAGTTTTTTTCACCCATTTTCAACATGCATACAGTAATTAATTACAATAGACCCTTTTTACGGGAAAATCCAATTATCCGAATTTTTGGTTATCCGAATGGGGACCGGCACCAATTGATTCGGATAATTGGAATTCTACTAATGTCAATATTATCATTATCAGCATAAGCTTCACCTGAATTTCTTTTAGCAGTTTTATATTGTTCACAATGATAAAAATCATTCATAAACAAATAATTATTAATGAAGGGATTTTCAATTTTTATCTTAGAAATATAAACATTTAAATTTTGTTTAATTTGACGTGTTGCTGAGAACAAATGTCCAGAAAAACCCTTAAATTCCATTTAATATAATTTATTATTAAAATTATATATGTCTATATAAATAAAAACAAAACTGATAGCTCTTTTTTTAATATAATTATTTCTATAAAACAACAAAATTTTAAAATATTAAAAATATTTAAAAACCTAACTAAATTGGTTATAAAAATGTAACAAATTAAAAAAAATTTTAATCATAAATCTATGAATAGATAAAATATCTACAATATAAAAACCAGAACACACTGATTATGGAAAATTTAAAACCAAAGTCAAACTTAAATTGATATATTAGAAAAATATTGGTAGAAAATAAAAATATTAGTGACGAAAATGTATTAATTTCGTTAGTTTAGTGGCAGTTAAAAATTTATGCTATCCTCCAACACCAAAACACACTCCTTTTGAAAGAAAATTATTTCCATATTAAAGTTCTCCCGATAAACAAAATAATATATTAAAATATTGGGTGCTTGTACATTGTTTATGTAAAGTAGCTTAACCTTACTGAAAATCACACGATGGCGTGCATCTTTTAGATACACACCTACTCACATCAATGACACCGCTGAAGATATTTAAGCCTTTTAACCTCTCTTATTAATTATACAAGAATTATTTTGCATATCACAATGGTCAAACACAGAAGCATGAACATAATTCTCAGCCCGATTTTTATATTAAGGTGAAATCCATGTATAACGAAATCAGGTATAGTGTAATTGAAAGATCTTGTTTTAATTCATTAAAAATATGTTCGGCAAAATTTATTTTCAAAAAAATTACGGGCAGCCACGAATCAAACGTCTTCAAGAATTTTCTCATTTTCAGCAATTTTTTAAAATTACAAATACATTTCCTTTTACGATTTTATAGACGTTTTCGAGTAGCTCTCTGTATTTTCTTTCAGTACGAATTATCTCATTTCTGTACGTAAGATTGTTTTATTTATTTGTACATTTCTAAAATAGTAAAATTGTTATTTCGACATCTATTTATGCAAAAACTATGCTGTCAAAATTTTTATTTTTGCGAGGAAAGAGTCGTTAACGATAAAGTCCAAACGTTGAACAGTATGTGGTACAAATATACAACACATTTGTTCGCGGCCAACGCCCTTAAGACGTTATTCTTCGCGAACTTGGATAAGCTCTAGGCGACTTGCAAAGTAATTGAACTGTGTGTCCTCACTGTAAGAAACATCTAGCACGCAGGAAACTAGAGAAATAGCGCTCGCATTGCAGTTACAGGAAGACGCAGTCCACTTTCCCTCACGGCAGCTTGCGCACTGCAGGAGGTGGACTTCCATGTCTCGTGACTTGGCTGAAGTAAGTGTCTCGCCCTCAGGCAGTCGACATGGCGGACAGGAGGCTGCCTCCACACTACAGTCGCCGTCCTCACACCGAGGTACACACCTGTCGCTGCGACCAGCACGATGCAAGGCACTCTTCCACAACACTACACAATTCTCTCTCGTGCACTTCCCTTACACTCGGGCTATCCGTTTTGTTATGCCTTGTGACTAACATACACGGAATGTTTCAGTAAAAGCGTTTTGATATAGGGAACGCGTGGTCTGCGAAGCCAGCGAGTATAAACACGTGGGCGACCCATGATGTGTTTGCGGTCCACAAAGCAGCCGTGTCGTCCTTACAGAACCTCAGTACTTGCAAAGTGCTTTGCCTCAGCTGCTGGAGGACGTACCCTCAGCCAGAGAACGTGGCTGCAGCATGACGGCGCACCTCCCCACTTCAGCGTGGCTGCCAGCAATCACCTGGATGATACATTCCCTGGCCGCTCTATTGGATGGGGTGGCCGGATTACATGGCCTGCGAAGTCACCTGACCTAAAGCCACTTGATTACTTCCTATGGGGATGCACGATATTACTTGCGTATGAGACCTCCGGAGACGCATACATGCCAGGATTGTAGCTGCGTGTGATGAGATACGCATCAGGCTTTGGATATTTGAACGAGTGCGGCAGAACCTCCTACGCCGTTGTCTTGCTTGCCTCGAGGTTGGCGGTCGCCACTTTAAGCAACTGTTATGAGGTACGAACTGATACATTAACTCTGGTCCACTAATGGAATGATTTTCTACAGTACTTCCTGTAAAAAAATTCACACACAATTACTGTCAATAACTAACCACTCAAGATACCTGTATTCGTGTTCGAAATGTTTAAGCCCATATCTCCTTTCGCTGGCTTCGCAGACCACAATTTCACTACATCAAAACTCTCCATATAGCTGCCTGTATTCCCAGTTTCATTTTAGCACGTCTTTATTGAAACATCCTGTATATATTCAGATTTTACTTTTTTCTTGTCTTGTCAAATTTCGGAGTTTTAACTAGTTTCCCCACGTTTTTATCAATGCATTTTATTTTGTTCTAGTTCATACCTGAGCAGTAGTAATTTATTTAAATATTATTTTCATGTATGGCAGAAGAGCCATTTATTTATGAATGCTGGTATGTTGTAATGTCCTTTGAGTTAATGTTTCTCTCGTATTTTCAAGTCATGATATTTGTATCATTATTCCGTTAATAAAAAACCACTATAAATGAAATCAGTCGACAACACTCACATTATGAAGACTTCCCGCCCGCGAGGAACTGAGACATGCCAGGATCTCCCCCTGAGAAGGCGTGCTCGCTACTCAAACATACAAGTTTCACCTTCCGTGTACTTATGTGTGTCTGTTCATGGACCCCTCTAAAATCAGTTCAACTGGATTTAGCTGGACGTTATAAACTTGGTACTTGGTAAAGATACTCGACTTGTATACTTTTCTAACAAACGTGTGGATTATTTTCAAATGGCTGCCAGTTAAAAATATGTGACTGCAATGTCGTATCTCAGGAGTCATAAAACCTCTTTTAACCAAAACTGATACGTTCAAATAATCTCAGTTTTTTCAGTGCAGTACCGCCTCATTAAATAAAGATTCTAAACTGATTCTCACCAAATTTGTCTCATGTGCAATGCTGCGGCGGGGAATATAAGGATATACAATTCTAAGATATCACACCCCTGTTGTGAAGTTGCGGCTTTGTAAATATTTATGCTAAAATGACTTACTTATTTAAATCAAACTTCGTGTATTTGCAGTATCCATTCCAAAAATTAAATATGTTAAATGACATTCCCTGTGGTCAGAAATTTTGCAAGACAGCGCAAAATGTAAAAAAAAAAAAAAGTTTTACATTGCATATTTACAATTACTCAACCAATTGTGGCATAATTTGGAGTACAATTAGTGCTGTAATGGATCAGCTCAGGTTATATTATTTTGTCCTCTTAGAAAATTATTTTAAAACCCGACGTCTCCAGTTACTGCGCTATATCTTCCGGACCATTATTCTCTATTTCAACCAAAATAGTTACGTTTATAGTACTTACTAACACCATCAAATTTGCTTTCCAATGAAATCCTTTGGCTACCATTTTGAAAGTCAAAACCGCCTGAACATTACTGCACGTACATCTCTTCCCTGGATCAGCGCAGTGAATGATGACAAGATTTGAAACAGGAATTGTTCATTAGAGAAATTCTAGCTACATCGTCGCGCTTGTGTCGCATATTACATCACTGGGCCAACTGACCCTAAGTGAATTCAACTTGGCAGGCCGGCAGTTATTTTGTGTGAACTAAATATGCTGAATGTATGACATTTCAATTACATTTCAACCGAATTTGGCCACATTTTGCATTTAAATAACTGTATGGGAGGCCATTTTTTTTTTAAATAAAGAAGTCACTTATTTTCTATATGATATTCGTATTGTGTTATATACCATATTTCTGGTCGTTTAAACATATGACGTGTCACTGGTATGCGTTGACCTTGGCCCGTCCTGCGTGAGCGAGTTGAGGATAAGGGCAGAGTGGTTATATGATACCGGGCAGTGCGTCACAAAGGATGTTTGAATGACAGGAGAGCGATAATCGAAGATGCGTATATCTTGTTACGAAAGGCGTAGCACCACGATAACCCCTTTGCGGCCCACGCGCTCCTGACCTTCGGCAGATTGAATTTCTGCGTTTATTTGAAGAATTTTCTAGTGGTCAACTGCCCTAGTTTCTCTCAGCATGACTCAGGGTACGTAGAATTTTCCAGGTTAAGGCGACGGGCCTCTGAGCCGGGAGTTGATGAGCGGCTGGAGTTTTAGCGATAGACGACGAGAGAAAAGAGAAACGAGTGGCTGGAGTTTTAGCGATAGACGACGAGAGAAAAGAGAAACGAGCGGCTGGAGTTTTAGCGATGGACGACGAGTGAAAAGAAAAACGAGCGGCTAGAGAACTGATCAGCGAGAGGGAAACTTGTGACTGCGAGCATCGACGCAGCGAGTAGTTCGACTGACAGGCTGGACTATTGAACTGGGTGTGTGAGTGAAAGACACTTGAAATAATGGCAACAGACAGACTAAACATGTGTTAGTGATGAGTGTGAGTTGATTGACTATAACCAAACAGAGACATACGGAAATAATTTAATTAGAGTTGAAATATACATTATGTACTGCGCTAATTGAGTAATAAAAAGTAATAGTGGAGAAAGATATATTAATGAATGCTGCAAATAATAGCTGTGTGAATAAATTAAAATCAAATGTAGTTATTTTATATTTATTAAGACGTCCATCCCTCACGAATTCAGATATGCCCCTCAGGCGTCTTGTAACAACATTCTAATGAAATGTGGTGCACCGAAGTCCCTTTGCTTGGACTACATTGTCTAATTAATTGCTTCAATATTTATCCATTTTTGGAGTTAGTGCCACACAAGAAATTATTGTTATAGGCTTACATTACAGCTCAACATATTATTCGACAGATTATTATCAAATCTGACAGAAGATCTCCTTGATTTATATTTAGCCCATAATCTAAGCCTTTGAGTACCAATTCAAAATTACTTGCATAAACGTGTAAAGAAAATCGGTCTAATAACTTATATCGATAACTTCTCGAAAAACAATATTTATAGTTAATGAATGATGCATTTTATACTGTGGACACGGGCTGTATCCAACTATGTGCTTTTTTTCTGAGTATATCGCATACTGCCATGCTATTGTTTAAGACGTTAAGATGCCAATTTAGTTTACGAAATGCACACAACAGTTTGATATCCAACTCGCTGCCTGTCGATATCTGAGTTCATGCTCTGTGTACAATAAAGCAACTAAAATAAGTTACTGTATTTTGCAGTGACAGGGGAGAACAGTGGTAGATTGCACAAACTCCTTAAATGTTGTGGGTGGGGTACAACGTAACATTGTAAACCCCACCCCCTTCTCAAAATTGTATTATTGTCACATCCTTCAGAGCTTTAACAAATCGCGTAAATATATAACTCTTGATTACAAAAAAAAATTTATGACATGCTGCAGCAGAAAGTTTTCGTGCCTTGCAAACAATTCGATTTCGATCATAGGAATGAAAAATCTTATAGACTCTGTCCCTCTATCCACCAATTTCCAGCAGTCCTTTGAAAATATGATCTGCAGTTTGTTTGACTTAGGGTCTCTGGCTGCACATCCCCCCTCCCCTCTCACCAAAAATTTAAGATTATCCCACTTAGTAATTAAGTAATTTCAAAATCCATGTGTTATTCGAGTATAAATAATTAGATCTGAAAGCCGAAAACTGTTTTCATGAACTCTCCTAATTATATTAATTTGTTAATGTTCAATTTACCAATTAAAACGACTTTTTAAAATACGTAACAGAGCAGTTGAAGTGTTCTTTTAAATTCCAAGGCAGTAGGTTAAGTTTAACCCTAGCGACTTGAGAGCCACTCAATGCCCTGTTCACTTCGTTATGTGAAAGCTTTAATTAGACGTCTGAAATGGCTATTATAGCTCGCAATGTGTAACGGTGCAATGCCCACACTTGTTCTGAATTCTGCCAGAGGACGTTTTCCTGGAACACGACCGCACAAGGTGTGCAAGACGTTCCGGCGAGGCGGACATCCTTCATACAGGCTCTCGCGGTGTGCTCTACGCACAGCCTCGTGCTAGTGACTTTCCAAGTGTTCTTCTGTCCATCTCCTGCTCTTTAGTGTAGTTATTGAAGCTGTTTCCGAGTTCCCAGCGCTGCAACCACAACCTTCACTACACCAGCCCACTGCAGCCGCAGCAGATAAGCCGAGGGCGTCAGAAGTCTCCTGCTACTACCCCAGCCCACTGCAGCCGCAGCAGATAAGCCGAGGGCGTCAGAAGTCTCCTGCTACTACCCCAGCCCACTGCAGCCGCTGCAGATAAGCCGAGGGCGTCAGAAGTCTCCTGCTACTACCCCAGCCCATGCATGGCTTGCTCGATATGTAGTCTTGTACTGAGTCTTTCAATGTGTTTATATTTGGTTTATTAAGAGAAAAAAATGAATATTTGTGTAACCATTACGTACACATATATTTTATTTATTTATACACAGGGGCGCTGAATTCGGCCCACAAACTTAGTGAGGTGATTCCTTGTGCAAAACAAAGTGAGACATTTTCAACCTAAACTGAATATTAAGGTCAATACACTGAGTGACCAAATTATTATGACCACTTGACACTTATACGCAGATCGGCCATAACTCCACGTTGGTTCCACTAGCGGGCGAGATAGCTATAAAAAGGGAATGCAGGACAAGCGAGGCATCAATTGCACTGTGTTGCTTGCGAAGAAATGGACAAAAAACGTGGTTTAACTGCGTTTGAGCGCGGGATAATTGTAGGCGCTCGAAGCGTCGGAACCGGTATCACCAAAGAGGCTGCACTTGTGAAGTGTTCGAGAGCAGCAGTTATTAATGTTCACAGAGAGAGGTCTAGCAAGCAGAAAACCGGGTCTCGACGTCAGGCTTGTGGTCGTCACAGGCTACTGAATGCTCGCTCTGAAAGGAGACTTGCCAGAGTTGTCCAGTTACAACAGAAGAGCAACAGTACGTCAGATTGTGGAGAATCTTAATCAAGGAGCAACTGTGAAGGTCTCTGAATGAACTGTTCGCCGCACATTACACCGTATTAAGGGCAAAAGGTGGTCCAACATTGTATTGAGGGGGGAGGGGGGGGAGGGTCATAATAATTATGCCTTGAAAATTGAGTTTTTAAAGTGGCGTTTCGAAAACGAAGTGAAATTGAATGACAATAATCCAAACATTGTTTTATGTTATCAGTATCTTCCTACTACGAGTAAACGGTAATTTATACCTCCCACCAAAAAGAAAATAACAAGGGTGACCACCCTCTTACTGCACACAACTTTTTTACCTCAGTGTTTGCGTGACGAAACATCAGTAGTGACTTCTTTAACAACTAAATATTGAATTAGGTTCACAGATGGTTGTTAAAGCAATAGGTTTGATGGAAGAGCAATACTTGGTAACATACAAAATAGTAATAAATAAAAAATAAAATAAAGTCACATTGCCACCTTACGCTTTATAGGCACTCTGTGATAAGTATGGGTTTGAGCGTAATACTATAACTGCCCATTTAATCGCCTACTATTATCTCATCAGTATTTATTGTATAAGAGCAGCTGTAATAGATACTTGTTGCTGTGCTAGTTCAACAGCGTAACATCTCAAAAAGTCATATTCTTTGCAAGCTGAACTTTTGGTGGTTGGCGCACACTCAAAAACCAGAATAAAAACATCATTGCGTTAAATGTGCACGAATTGTCCTGTTACAATTAAATTATAACATCTAATAATTAACAAGTGACACAGAAAAAACTGGTAAGAGTTTCGTGTAGCTTCAAATATTAAATACGTTCTGCAAGACTTGACTGAAACATGGCATTTTTCAGGCAAAACAAAAAAAACACGCAATTTTCTCGGTTTTGATGTGTTGCACTGGAAAGCCGACTAAAATCCGAATCAATCCTTATGTACAGCTCAAAACAGAAATTTAAGACATGTCGCACTGTTCAACTACCACAGCGTTATGTTAATTGTAAAAGTTAAGCAGAGTCGTATTTCACGACACTTCAAGTTATAAATTATCTAAGAGCTGAATATTTTTGTATGAAACAAAGTTTATAAATAAACATCAGTCTAAGATAATGGCATAAAAAAAATGTATAACCAATGCTTTATGCACCAAATGAGCTACGAACAATTACGCAGTAAACGCACTGCCGGCTTCTGGCAAGAAAGATGATAGATGGCAAGCATCTTGTGTAGGCTAGGTCACTGCCGACCTGCTGGTAGCCGCCAAACTGAAATAGGAAATCCCATGCTAAGGAAATTTCGCCTCAGTGCGTTAATTTTAAAGATAGGCTTTTCAAACAAAATGTATTCGTCACTAATGTTTCAGAAGTTCCTGAAGTTCACTGAACGCCAGCCTGGGAGGGCGTGTTACTTAGCTTCACGAAAACCATCAAGACCATAAAGGCGAACATCACCGGTGTAGATGTTCTGCAACACACATTAAAGCGTGCGCGTGTCAAGTATAGAAAATGTAGAGTAAAAGTCTTTGCGTATTTTCTTTTCACTGAACGCAAGGCGTTTCGGCATCTTACGATGCCACGCATTGATATATAAAAATATTTTGCAATGAAACCAATTGAAATTTTGGTTTTGGTAATTTAACATAACTAGCGTCCAACACTATGATTGTGTCCACTAAAAATGGCTTTACATAATGGATTTTATTGCTTAAACCTACTAATATTGCGATACGTCAATCCCTTAAAACAAATTGTCAGTGAATAATATTTAAGGCTTCGGCCATCTTGTTTAGTAAATCACCAGTCTAAATGTTTATTATTTTAATTTTTAATTTACTACGTATTTATACTGTGAATATGAACGTGTTTAACATTTTTTGTGATAATTTACACTTACACGCGCTAAGGGACGTGACACGCACTTTATACTTGCGGGAAGATGCTCACGCACTGCAAATAAACTCGTAATATTCATATTTATTATCATAAAAAAATGTTATGTATTATCTGATTTACGTGACTCGCACACTTCACAGGATAAGTGGATGCCTCAACGCAAGATAATGTACGTAGACTCGTAAATAACCCTCCAGAAATAACTGACAGCCAACGTGCTTGTTGTAGACCAAGTTTGATTAACTTGAGCACATCTTAATATAAATTTAAAAAAAAGATTCTTTAACGAACCAAAACATGGGTTACTAGCCAGCTAGCAGTTACACAAAAAAGAATCCTTTTGTCAGCAGTCTTAAATATACATAACTTTAAGTACTAGATATCAGTGTTCTGATTTATTATTGTTACTTCAGGAAAACATTGGCTTTACCCTTTCTATTAAAATAACTGTTACGGGATTTCAGACGCTCTTCCCTGTTTACGTGCTTGTTATGCGATTACGTATAAAAACGTCATAAAAGTGACTGCATTATACATCGTTATGCACAAGTTACACGTCAGCGCAGTTGTTCCCACTGCCTGTCAGTAGCGAGAGACGCAATCCTTTCGTCTGAAGATTATAAAAATTATTACTGAAAATAATGCATAATTTATATGGCTGTTTTGGACACAAACACATTTGTATTAGTTCGCAACGAGACGCAGTATTTTCTGGAAAGGGAGTTCAAAGATATTATTAGGATTTTTGTCTCTACGTTTTCTGGCCTTCAACTTAAAACTGACATGTCGACTGTTGTTTGACTTCCCGACTATAACCGACACTCCAATTCCGTCCTGGCAATACAAAGATATGTCCTATTCTAAATTTCGCACTCCAATTAAAATTTTTTACGACTGAAATTTAACAACAGTGATTTAAAATTAATTCTCCATTTTAAATCTTGCACAACGATTATAATTTTACCTCCCAAATCAAAATTTGACGTCCTAAAACTATTTTTCATAAATATTACAAAAACATGGAGAAACCTAACAATACTTATTCTCCCCCCTACTCCCTAATTTCACTCAACTTATGGACTAAGACTTTCAAACTCTGCCATTTATTTCTGGGTAAAGTACAGAAAAATTCGTTGCCATTGACTCTGTTTGTTAAAC
>NQII01003460.1:93113-104098 GCA_002778355.1 Clitarchus hookeri | reverse complement strand
GGGGGGAGGAGGGAGTGGTATCTTCTGTGAGTGGCTGATGGCTGATATTCGGTTTATCAGAACCAGCATCAAATAGGCCCCACGCCTTAACCAAAGGTTATAAATAATTCACAAATCGCATTCACTTCACATAACCCGCTGTACATTGCCTTGGTAGTTATTACTCATGTACAGCGCCTCTCAGGCACCTTGAATCATTATTATATGTGCAGTTTCAGTAACTCTATCTACAATACGACGTCATTAGTTCCCATACAGAACTAATTAGTCACACTGGTACCACCAGTTAAAGTAGAATATAGCTGACAGAACAAATAATAATTGTTGTACCCCTTGACTCTCTCTCTCTCTCTACACTCAGTCAACCCACATTGCAAGATCGCACCACACTCGCTCCTACAAGTTACCATATTCGTCAGGGCATAATCGCAACTCACAGCGTTACTAAGGTCTTCTCCCTTCATAGCCTGCACTCTCACCCATATCATCTCTAGTCGTGATGATAAATGTCTTATTATACGTTGATACTATTGCCAGCTATTTCCTTCTTTATTTTTAGTCACCACTTGGTCACACGTGTAAAAAAAATTAATTTTATAGGCAGTTAGATAAGATGTTTATCATTATCTTTGCCCCGTTTAAATTTACAAGAGCCATGCACCAGTGATTGGAATCCACTTCTTGAACCACTCATCGTGCAGTTATCGCCAGCTACGTGTTACGTGATTGTTGTGATGGCTAGCGGAAAGCGTACGTCGCGATATTCCTTGGCAGCAGTCTGGACTTGTCAGCCCTCTAGACACTCGTGACACAGTCGTTGTTCACTGGCTGCTGCCAACATTCATTGCTTCATTTTATTCAACTTGGTCGCACGTGATAGGTCCACGCCACTTCCTACTGCTTGTCACGGGCTAGACAGCCGAGCAAGGCGTCTGTCTCACAAGGAACACCAGAGCGTGCGTGCTTCAAGACAAGCATGCAACCAGAACAAACGGCGGGAATTTACGAGCCTCTAATTATGGATTATTGTGCAAAAATTGTACTGCTGTCGTAACAATGGAAATTATGACACGTACCTAAATACTTATTAAATTGTAGGCTTTTAGTGAGTGATATATTACGTGTCCACAATATCTCCCGCGTCCTCACAACAGGACGAGGAAACTCGGGACTTTACTAAGGCGATTGTAGCGTTCGCACAGTGATCCTGGTCATTATGCATGTCACAAGATGCACACACGGCAGGAAAAAAAAAATCCCCGCAGCCCTTCCGTCAGCAAATCCACCGCTGCGGACATCTTATCCAAGGAGAAGATTGCCCAATCATGCAGAGGTTCACTCCTCGCCATACCGTGCATTGTGATTGGTGGGGAAGTGGCGTAGTCAGGGCAGGAGATGAGGGGCAGAGGGCTTGTGCAAGTCGAGCTCGGTCCTGAAACATAAAGTCTGTGGAACCCGTCTGTGAAACCCGTCTGTGGAACCCGAAGCAAAATCACTTTTATCTTCAATGGTCTTGAAGAATCTGCATGGTTTTGTAAACATTTTAAGCCGTTCTCCGAAGCTAAAGACTACCGCATTATTAAAATACTTAATATGAAATGACGCAGGGAGGATCCAGTAGTGCGTGCCTCTTGTTTTTGGGGAAGGGGCGGGGGGAGTTACTAACGCAAGTAATCTTATTCTCGTGTCCATTCCACGAGAGTATCGCACCTGCGCCACTGCCTATTGGACAGCCTTGATGAGTGGATAACTGCCATGACTTATAGAGGCGAAGTATCAGTCATCTGGCAGATTGGTCTCTTGACTTACTTACAATCCGCTGTTAGCGCTCCACCTGCCTGGCGATTGGACGCGTAGCTGTGTGACCGGAAGTCTGTTTTTGACGAAACTATTAAAAGTGCCCTCAGTATGTTTACCTACGAAAATACGTCATACCCCAGTCAAGGAAGGAATGCTACTTTAAAGTTACGACGCTTGCTATAAATATTTTTTTGGAGCTCTCCAATATAGTTAAAAACGGCTTGTTCAGAATGCCTTATCTTAAAACATACTAGCCGGACACGAGTCGAACTACGATAGGAGCCTGTAATAAACTTTGCTACAGACCTTCCATCATCGCTGAAAGTGCCACAGGTAGACGTAGCACTACGAGAACACTGCACGCCAGTTCAGAGCCCTGCGCGTAGGGGCGATGGCGCTCTTGTAGTGCGTGCCAGTGTGACCCTTATAGCTCCCGCGCTTCTCGGCCAAACAAGGAGAAGAGCGATGCAGCCAGGTGGGGTCCTTAATAAAGACAAGAGGCCACGTCGCCTTCACTTGCATTCCACTGCGAACCTCATCACCTGGTGTTTGTTTGAAGCAAACACATCGATACTCACAGAAATCGGCACTAGTTAGCTTACTAAACAAAACCATGATCCTTCAACGTCTAGTACTGACGTGTTAACGTAAACGTCCTTAACAGTTTAAGGTGGATGAAATGTGGTTTTGATGCTTCCATTACACGACATTCTGTTAAAAAATATTGAGCTATGCAATGAACCCGCGTTACCTGCTGTTGTCCGCTTGCAGTTAGTGTGATCTGAGTGAAAAGCGCAAAGATTAGGTAGTTCCTTCAGAAATTATCGAATGCCAGGTTCAGAATTGTTGGGCCGCCTGTTCGCTAGGGACGTGGTCGTGCAGTAAAATGAAGAATAAAACCACCATAGTAAAATTTTTTTACACCTGAGAGATATATATATATATATATATATTTAAAGAAACTGCCAAAATGGCGTGATGTGTTATGGAGAAAGATGTAACCAGATCAATTTTGAAAATAATTCTTTACAACGAAGTAAACTCCTACACCGTACGATTACACCATACGCATCTCTTTAAACCAACCGATGATTCTTAAATTCAAAATTTAACTAAAACGTGGATTAAGACACTACATGAGACTCAAGCCTAGCATTCTAGTGTTAGAGATGATGTTCTCTGCCGTACACTGAATTATACGTAGAAAACGACACAGTAAAACACTGGTATTAAAAAAAAAACATGCTCATATCAATACAAGTGAACAGGCGTATTATACTTACTTTTAGAATCAAATTTTAAATTTGGTACGATGCTTACTAAAAAAACAATATTTTCTAATGTATTGCTCTGAATGAGTTCAATGTATATTCAAGGGCGGAGTTTATTTAAGTAAGCGCGGTAAATAAAGGAAACGTTCTTTTGTTACTGTTGCATTGTAATTGTACAACCGTTAACGATATAAATAGAAAAAAATTCAGTAACGTAATAACACGCACAATTAAGGAGAGATGTTCCTCTTACAAGAGTATGCCAGTGTCAGAAATGTGCACATATTTATTACGCATGTTAGTAAAAGTCATTGTGGATTGTTTAACATCTCTTGTTAAGAGGCATATCAACAGACCTACGAGCTGCTATTTAGTGAGGCATTCTGCACATATATACCGCTACATTTTTGTAAACATTTTCCTATAGAAAACAATAACGTTAAATTGTTTTTCCCCGTGGTACGAAAACATATCTTTGAAATATGTATCTCATTTTTCTAGCGATATTCACTGCTATCATAGAGTACTTCAGAGTAGAGAGGTGAAACGGCCGCTTGTACCGCTAAATACAGCAAAATGACGTCACTGGCTAGCAACATGCTGCAGCGCCGTTATTATTATTGTTATTATTATTATGTCTTTATTGGTGGCGAAGTTTACTTTCGCCTTCCCTTACATCTAACCACATAGTAATTCACATCAATGTGAAACAAACATGAAAGTATACAACTATATTATCTAGCCTAAAAACACGCAAACATACAATAAAAATTATATAAAAAGTTCCACTACAGACCATTAAAAATAAGTTTAAATGAAATTTTGTTTTTCCCTCTGATACAAATTAAAACAGAAGTAATTAAAATTAGATTCGTAGTAATAAACGCAAATTTTAAAACACCCAGAATAGAAAAATGTTAATGTGAAGGATATTAAAATATTCACACCATTTAGATTGATACTCTACGAGTTTTCCTAAGTAAACATAAAGATCACAATCACAATCATATTAGCGTAACAAAAAAATACAGAACTGTAGCAATTCGTGTTTTGAGAGCCAGCAAGTGACACTGTCCATACCCTCGCTACCTCGGTGGGTGCTGATTCCACAGGCGATTGTGGCGAGACAGTTAATGATGGAATGAGTGACCTGCATCGCACAGTAGAGTCGGTTTGTGTGGAATGTACACTTGCGAGACGTTCGCGTGAGGTCGGCTCTAAATACTGATGAGCACACAACTCCCGCGACAAAGAAAAGTAAACTTGATATTGAGGATGAAACAGGAAGTGAAGACGATCATAAAGACAAAATAGATGAAAATGAACATGACGATGGTGATAATGCTGAAGAGGATTAAGCGATTTTCTCGATGCACTGATACACCCATCCAACACGTTTGCTGCAATGAGCGACACGAAGAAATCAGAAGACGCCGAGAATACTGGCTACCTATTTCCCGACGATCCAAATGAAATTGTTGATAGACTTAAATATTTGATTGACCTTCAAAAACGTGGGTATTTCTCACACATTGTTGAAATTTCTTTAATCATTAGTAAATTGAAGGTACGGAGATATATGGCATGAAGTGATGAACTACTTTCTTCTGGAATTGTAATTACAAACTAATAATAAATTAGTATTAAAAAATTGTTTTCTTTCCTTTATGATTATTCATCGTATCCTATTATTCCCTCACAACTTTAAAGTGGTGCGATGAGTAGTCCACTATTAATTAAAATATCTGCATATAGAATGATAATAAAGACTTAACGTACAAAAATTGCATGAATAGTTGACTGCATACAATTCATTAATTCTGTCGACACGTAACATTTTTGGAGACAGTTGGTGAATCGTTTTTTTATAAGTATGGATAAAGACAAACGACAAACCCACGGATTTATTATAGATTGATGATTGATGGAAAGATTGTGAAAGATTGATGGAAGTGTTGTGAAAG
Source organism: Clitarchus hookeri (assembly GCA_002778355.1). Taxonomy (NCBI): domain Eukaryota; kingdom Metazoa; phylum Arthropoda; class Insecta; order Phasmatodea; family Phasmatidae; genus Clitarchus; species Clitarchus hookeri. Next base: position 99,063 of record NQII01003460.1, on the reverse strand, counting down.
ATTGATGGAAATATTGCGAAAAATTGATGAAAGATCGCGAAAGACTAATGGAAAGATTGCTAAAGGACGATGGCACAATTGCGAAAGATTAATGGAAAGACTGACAGATTGATGGAAAGATTGTGAAGTATTGATTGCAAGATTAAGAAAGATTGATGGAAAGATTGAAACATCGATAGATAGATTGCGAAAGATTGATGGGAATATTGAAATTTTATGGAAAGAATGAAAGTATGATGGAAATATTGACTGATTGATTGAATGATTGCGATAGATTGATAGAAATATTGAGCAAGATCAATGGAGAGATTGCGATATATTGTTGTAATGATTGCGAAAGATTAACGGAAAGATTGCGAAAGATTGATGGAAAGATTTGCTGAGTATTGATGAGGATTGGTTGCGGATTGGCGAAGATTGTGAAAGATTGATGGAAATAATTGAAGATTAATGGATTGATAAAAATATTGATGGAAAGATTAGACTATTGACGGGTTGATGGTTTAGAAGAGCATGAAAGTTAAGACTGTTTATGACCCTCATACAATCCAAGTCTCCAGGGCCTGGCAGTATTGGCAATTAAGCCTATAAAAGTGTTGGTAGATGCTGATCCATACCTTGATTATAACAAACTCGTGCATGTGGTTCCTATTAATAGGATGAGCTTGGTTTATACATATATACAAACATTAAAAAAATTCTGAGTAGCATGTCTACAAAACTGTGGAGGCAGTGAACGATTTGCAGATCCTGGCACCGTGTATTAATTAGTCTTCAAGAGAGACGTCTGCATGTTTCCGCATTACCCTCTGTATAATTTCGGCACAATATAAAAAAAAAAATTAATAATTAAATGTAATTTTTTTAAAAATCAGATCATAATTACAGATTTGCAGTTTGACATCATACCCTGTGCCTATGAAACCAATATTGCTATCAGAAACAAATAAATATGCTCGAATAATTAGTGGGTGTAACTGCCGAGCACATTAGGGTACGTTCGATAATCCTAAGTCGACAGCTTTCGATCTGCTCTGAGTCGAGCCGAAGATCGTCGAGCTCACACGAGTCGAGCAGAATCCCCCCCCCTGAAAATACATAATCTCACAACTATTATATATATATATATATATATATAGAGAGAGAGAGAGAGAGAGAGAGAGAGAGAGAGTAAATCCGGAATGAAGACTAACTCGCCCCTTACTCGCGTCTAACCTGGCGCGTGAACAGTAAGTGTTGCAGTGTTAGTAATTCACGTTTTCCCCCGAAACTATGAAGCGTGCTTCCAACCTGCTGATCTAAGAAACGAACACACACTTCAGACGAGGGCTGCTGAGTGCTTTCAGAACTTCAAGCACGTCTGAAACACCAATTTTGAGTACTCCAAAATGCCAAAACTGTTTTTTCAAAGCGTTATATCTCAAAATATACCCCTCACATACGTAAAACACACCCAAGAACCCTGCACTGAACCTTCCTGCATACTTTCCATCAATATAATAATAGGGTAACCGCTAGAATTCCCCTAGGAACACACAGTGCGACGAAAACACTGCGCGCCTACTTACAGCCCTGCTCTTAGTGGCGAAGGCGTACTTGATGTTCGTGAAAGTGTCGCCCTTATCGCAATTGCCCTCAAACTCGGAAAAAATCTTCAGGTAGGTAGGAGCCTTAAGGTTGTTCAAGTGCCTAACAATTTTTCTGAATTTTTTAGATAGTTTGTGGTTTAGCGATACAGTATCAATAACTAATTTATAAAAATGCCAAAATAGTTTTAAAATAACTCTCGCATAATTTATTTAGTAGAACTAACAGCATTTTAACCTTACAATTTGTGCCAAACCAATTTCAAAAAGTGATATAAGCCTGATGTTTAATTTCAGCTAAAGTGGTTTTTTTTCCTTAAGAAACGCCACAAAGAAATGCCTTTGAAGTGCGACATTTTGTTCACCTGCGATTATGGTTTAACACGTGGATATTTTTATTTTATTGTAAAACTTAAAATAAAATCACAGGTAAACCACTTAAAGAAATTTCATGAATTTTTTTTTCACTTTATTCTAATGACATGAACAACTAATCTGAACTGTTACCAAACATGATATCATGGAAAATTGTAAATTTTTAATTTCGGCTACATACGAATTAGAAATTTTTTGTAATTTCCGTCATAAATCCTTGCCAATTAATTTTCTATAATTTTTGATAATTTTATACAGGATGATTCTAAAATAATGGGACAAACATTGAGGGGTGGTAGAGCTCACTAAAACAAACAATTATTATATAGGATAATATGGGCGGGAGTGACGCATTGAGGCACAAACACAAAAACATAACACATTAACGGAAACATAAAATGTTCATTAGCAGCATACTTAACGAGTGATTCCGTACAGAAAATGTTAAAACAGTTGCTGGAAATGCATCCACCAACAGTCACGCATGCTTGGCGACCTCTACATATGGCGTGATTGGCTGACAATGGTGGCGTGCGTGAAATACCCGGCGTATTTGAATCTGTTCGCCAATCACTCCACCGACGCTACCAAGCTTGCATTACTGTCGGTGGTAGCAATTTTAAGCAATTATTATAAACATTGCTGTAAAAAGGCATTTAGCGGCGACGTTGTAAATAAACAATGTGTTGCATTTCATGTGTTATTTTTGTGTTTGTGCCTCAACGCGTCACTCCCGCCCATATATTCCTATACAATAATTGTTTGTTTTAGTGAGCTCTACCATCTCTCAATGTTTGTCCCATGATTTTAGAATCATCCTGTATATGTACTATTTGATGTAAAAAAACAAAACTATAAAATATCGTAAAAATATGGAAAATAATTCTCGGCGTTTGAAGAGCCTTAATGAGAGAGTTTAGAGCAGGTGGCAGTCGTGTGATCGAGGTGCGGCGGCAGATCTCACCAGAGCAGGCGGGCAGACACTCGTCGGCGAGGCAGCACTCAGCATACTAGGTCCAGCCGGCGGCCTCCAGTTCGCGCACGCGTGTTGCTATCTGGAGTGGCGCCCCTCTACAGGGTGTCCGCGCACCGGCGGGGGAAAGGAAGTTGGAAAGTGGAAAGCGGGAGAAAGGTTTTGCGTGTAGTTGCAGCGGCGTGTGTCCGTCCAGCGAAGCGGGGAGAATCAGACCACAGAGGAAATTCGTAACGAGACTACAATGAGGCGGCTATAACCCCCCCTCCCCCTCCCCCGACTCGTTTTCTCCTCTCCACTCGAACAGAAACCTGCTCGCGGCCCGACCGGCTATTCGCGCACACGTGCTTGCCGCTCTTCCCAGTCATCTTCGGCAGCCTTTAGCATGCTGTGCCTTCCTTGATTAACGATCACACGCTTCCCTGCAGGGGTCCGTGCTGGCTGACTCGCTGCCGCGAAGTAGGAATGAGTGAGTGAGGAGATGTGGCCGGCCGTTAACACGGAGGTCTCGAGGGCCGACGAGGGTGAAGCGAGGCGAGAATGAAGCAGCGCCGGAATTAAAGCGCCTGGGAAACGGGAAACCCCCGAGAAAACCCGCCGACCAGCGGCATTGTCCAGCACGATTCCCACACGCAAACCAAATAGGAAATTCACTAATGAATCTGCCAATGCTGGATGCACGAGTGTAAATTAATTGACGAATTTACGAACATCGGGTGGAACGGTATGTCACATAAAACCAACAAAAGAAAGCCGTTGTCTTGGGTGTATCATGTTATCAATAACTATTTAATTTTACGATTTGACATTTGGTTATCCATGTGAGGGGAGAAATTCAATTAGGCGTACACGATAACACGAAACAATTTAAAAACTGCAAACTATATTCTACTCCTTACATAGGTTTATTATATTTCGAACGTACCACGCTCAAACAATATTCCCATGCCTAAACTATTCAGCAGTATTCACGTCTACTCTCATATGCAGATCTATGCCATTGCAATTATACACATTTAATTTACCATTTGTAAAACTCGAGGTTTGAAAGCACCTTTGTCTATTTTGTAATGCCTGGGAGCTAAGGAAAGAGGGCATGGTCACTTTTATTTATTCAAAGGAAGTGTTTAAAAATTCATCGCTTGATGTTTCGAAGAATACCCACCAAATCCTACGAATTTTCAGACGGGTTGAACTGATGGAACAATCTGTTCAACCGAACTCAACGGGAACATCAGTTCCCGAACGTCTGGTGCATATCGGCGGATGCACCTGCCAACGCCTGGCTGGAGGGAGTGCTTCAGACAGCGACAGTCCCGTGGCCCTCGAGTGGACACTGCCCTGGGGTGTAGGTTATCTCAGCGTGCTAGCCACATTCACAGTGTCTCCCTACCACTCCTCATCGTGTCACCTCGCCCGCTCTCTAAGCTCACTGAAACAGTAGGCGTGCCCTCACAGCTGGCAATACAACGTACTCTCGTTCATGTTGGGCTCACTAGACGTCCTGGTTTTGAAACGACTATCCTTTTCAAATCGATGCCTCTGCCAGTGTTTAACGAAACACAAGATTACAGCTATCTTAGCTTTCGAGGTTGAGCCGCGTCATTGTTTAAGTGTGTCTCGCCTTGCATTGCAGCAGGCATCATCAGGGTTGCGGTGCAACTTTGTATTGCAACCCCGATGATGTCTGCTGCAATGCAAGGCGAGACATCGTAAAACACTCCACAATGACGTAGCTCAACCTGGAAAGCCAGGATAGCTCTAAAGACAATGGCCACGAAAGCCAGCAAACAACAGAAAAACAAAATTGTCTTTCAGTTTTTGTTTGTTACTCGCATCGTCAAAAATAGATGCGCCCACAAGGAAAAGTCGAATTGTAGACGAATTGGTGACGAAATCGACAGCTCGCTTGGTGACGAAACTGACAGCTCGCTTGGTGATGAAATCGACAGCTCGCTTGGTGATGAAATCGACAGCTCGCTTGGTGACGAAATCGACAGCTCGCTTGGTGACGAAATTGACAGCTCGCTTGGTGATGAAATCGACAGCTCGCTTGGTGACGAAATCGACAGCTCGCTTGGTAATTAAATCGACAGCTCGCTTGGTGACGAAATCGACAGCTCGCTTGGTGATGAAATCGACAGCTCGCTTGGTGACGAAATCGACAGCTCGCTTGATGATGAAATCGACAGCTCGCTTGGTGAAGAAAGGCGAAGTCGGTCAGCGAACACTGGTGTGCATGATTTTTCGTTACTATGGTGAACAATTGAAATTTATACATGCACATTAAATTTTCCACCTCGCGTGGGGCCCCTCACGAAATGGGTCCCAAGTCAGAGTGCACCAACATGCCCCCCCCCCCTATTCCAGCTTTTGAATATGTCAAACGAAATGTCAATTGTTTTCACTCGAAAACAGCGAGAGAAAGAGAGATATTTGGTGTCAAAAAAACAGTTTCTATATATAATTTTTTTTGAGTGAATTTTGTAATTCTGTGGTATTATAACAAATACTAGTATACGGAAAAATACAAAAGAATAAATTATAAAATTATTTTACGAAATTAATTACGTTGTTGTAGAAATTTTTATGTATATTGTTGCCACAAAAATTTCAAACTTTTACATAATTATCACGCTTGATTATAGTTAAAATCAATAGTTAGAATCATCAGAATAGCAAAGAAATTTCTTGGAAATTCTTTATGTTGTTCACCCATAATATTATTTTATGTTTTAAAATAAAATATAAATATTAAGTTAAAGACTAATCGCTAGTGACTTCAAAGAATTCAAACATTGTGTACGTATAAAGCTTGGGAATATTTGTGACACAAAATGTAAGGTTATGTTCATAAGTAGTGTAAAAATGGGGAGTCAGGCAACATGGAATGGCGGATTAGGAGCCAGGAGCCAATAAGCTGCCATGTTGCGATGTCAGCCGACCACCATATTGGATCTGGGTGGCCTTGATCTTACTCCCATCATCTTGCTTTACTTGAACCCAAAAATATATA
>NQII01003460.1:72299-93088 GCA_002778355.1 Clitarchus hookeri | reverse complement strand
ACAGGAAGTCTAGAGCTTGATGTCGAGTGGAGCTACTAAGTTTCCGGCACTACCGACCCTCGTAAATTTTTATTGGCTGTTTAGTCGGCTCCCTTCCATGCCTCTTCCTCACCATACCACACGTATTATTCATTTATTTTTAGTATCGCCCACTTGAGTGAAATGGTAACTCATGTTTTAGGCATCAACAATCAGAGAAAATTTACTTTTGGCAAGAGTACTATCGACCTGTACCGAATGGTGACGAGGTCCATACCTGCAAAGTACGTGAATTGTCATATTCAATTTTGTTTATTTATAAAAGCAGGTAGTTTTATCTATAACTAGGGAACCAGCCCGGCTTCACCCGGTAACAATTTAGTTTTTACAGTAATAATTTGAAAGACAAAAATGGTTACTGTGGGTCATCCTTAAAAGATAAACATAACATATGCTGCCGCGGACTTTTCTGTTGACCTTTTTGAGAACTACAATTCTGTAGCACATTAATCTAATGTATCTCTTATGGTTTAGTCAGCGCAAGCCATGTAAGCGCCCTAAAAGTGGTTTTTTACGACTTCATTACAAACGGTTCGACATTTATTCAATATCCTTGCATTAAATATAAATGTTTTATACACGAAAACCTTCCTCAAGAAATTCTCTAAATGATATTGAAAACCGTATCAAAAGCCATCAAGCAGTTTAGAAGTACTAAGCGAATATACCGACAGACGCGGATAAGCGACATTTAAAAATACTATTTAGAGATGCATTAAAAAATTAATAAATTTACAACATATCTTTAAAAACTAAAATTCTGATCAGTAATGTTTAAAATAAAAAAATGCGATTGGAAAAAATGCATAAACACAGGTATATTGTTTGCAATATTCAGTGTTCACCACTCGATGTCCGCATCGGCGATGCAGGAATTGTAGTGGGCTGGTAAACCTCACCACTTAACATACGACCATCCATTACGTCGGTTCAGCACCTTCTCGACCACCATGCATAGGAACATTATTGAAATCCTCGAGAAAGTAGGTCCTCGGAGTATGAACTCATATATGTCGTACACGAAAGAGTTCAGGGCTCCAATTCGCAGTAAATCCTTTCTCGAAGATGCCTTTCTGTTTGGAGATGCACACCAGTTTCCCATCCTTGGCTTTAGTACTGCGATAATCCCCCCTCTTCAGAATAGTATATGCGGTTAAAAGTAAGAAGTTGTCTTTCAGATCTTAGGACTTCGTGCGTGTGGTAGAGTGCACTGTAGAATGAAATCCGCGTATGAGTTTTGGGAGTACACCCAACCACTTGTAGTTGTCATTCGCAGCGAAATGCCTCCACATTTGGCCCTTCAGAGTTCTGTTGAACCTCTCGACGATATATGCTTTGAGATAGCTGTATGTGGAATAATGATTTATGTTTGGTCTCTTCATTAGGGCCTTCGGCTTTGCATTGTAAAGTTGCTTGCCATGGTCCATTTGTAGATCAGTTGGGATGCGTCCTTTGCCCAATACATCTGCCATGACCTCGGTGATATCACAACCATTCTTCGACTTGAAAGGCCTGGTCCAGGCGAATTTGCTATATGCATCGATGATTGTCAACATGCATTTGCAGCTTTGTTGACCTGACCATACAGTATAATATTCACGAGATCGGCTTGAAACAGGTCGTTCATCCCACACATCACGACCTTGCAGTGGCGGTAGTTGCACCTGGTAACCGCACGCAGTTCATTGGCGATTCCTCAATCGACTCATTGTATGTGGCCTCCCTCCTTCAGTTCTTCGATGACTGTAATTATCTCATTAGTGTGGGAGCAATTTCCAACCATTTGCGAAGCAACCAGCAGTTGCAGCCTATCGACCAGCTCGTTTGGGTAGTCCCAAAACACATAGTCGATGTTCCTGTCGTCGTCTATCTTCGTCATGCCTTCCCAACTTTTCACTGCTAATCTGCTGAAGAGGTCTGCGAGATTAAATATTTCTTCGTGATATTCGTCATCAGCATCGGTCTCGGGTTAGTTATCTTGGTAAAGTGCATGTGTGAGTTTGAGCAAAGTCTTGTATTCCAGAAGCTCGTGTCCTGCAAAGTCCCTGGGCTCCTTGCTAAATAGAAGTTCGTAGTGCCTCGGGGTTCTACGCATCTTGCAATCACCTACTCGGATGATCGCACCTGGTAGAAACTCTATTTCATCAACACCGAGTAACCATTTATCAATACGCCTGTATATGTCGTACGTTGTAACATTATTACGAGATGTGTACGATCTTAGGTACTCACGAACAAGAGCATTGGGTATGAGGGCTATCTTCCATATATTTTCTTGTGTGGCAACTTCGCATCCGATCCATCGTCTCTATCTGTTTGATTGTCATCATGTTTCCGCTTATTGATAGGCTAAGCAGTATCGTCGATGTCGATCTTAACGACTATGGGTGCTCCATCGCTCTTCCTGAGTATATCGAGAAGGCAAGTAATGGGATAAAAAATTTCTTCATTTATATGGTCGTACGAAAATTTGGCTCTCTTGGCGAGAAAATACTTTGAATGAACAGACTGTATCGCCCGATGCATATCGCTAGCAATGTCTGAAATCGCAATGAATAAAAATTGTTAATATTGATCTCTTTTATATGTTTAGTCATTGCTCTCTTACAAAAAACTTTCGTTCTTGCCCAAACATTCGCTGCAGACATCCAATATGTCCCAGCTGTGGTTTTAAATACCCGTTTTCGTGGCGAGGTGGAGAAATCGAGATAGTGGATGTATGCTCTATGGAATGGTGCTAATTGTGGTGCTTGTGGTGCTGATTGTGGTGTTTGTGGTGCTTATTGTGGCATGTGTGGTGCTGATTGTGGCGTGTGGTACTGTTTTTGGTGCTAATTGTGGTGTGTGTGAAACTGATTGTGGTGCTGATTGTGATGCATGTGATGCTGACTGTGTTGCATGTGGTACTAATTGTGGCGCATGTGATGCTGAGCATGTTGCATGTGGTGCTAATCGTGGTGTACGATGAAGTAATTGCATTAGTATGCAATCAGTTCTGAACATTTTAGAATACATCTTTACAGCATCACTCCATGTGTACTAACATTGACAGATTTTGCACTGAAATGTCATATTTGAAGTACTCCTGCTGACTGACTCCTACAGACTCACTCCTGCTGAATGACTCCTGACGGCTGACTCCTTCCGATTCTTTCCTGGCGACTGACTCTTGCAGACTGACTCCTGTTAACTGATTCCAGCCAACTGACTCCTGCCAACTGACCCCTGCATGTGATGTATCAATGCCTGCATGCGAATGGCAACTTCAAGTGGTTGGCTGGTCGATGTCCGCACAATGTCTGGTGTAATATGATTGGTTCAATGTCAACATGATGTCATAGGGCTTGCACATGTGTATATTATAAGAGTTGGGTGGTCAGCTGAGAGGCTTAGTTTGACAGTGGCTGACATGAAAGATGGATCGTCTCGGCTAGCTTCTACCACTTAAACGATGGTCAGTTATGTTAGAGTGAAGTGGATATTGCCCACTGATGGCGGACGAGAAATACCATCGACTGCACGACATCCGTCAATGTGCGCCACCTCTCGTCGAAATGCTGTGACGATGGCTGCCTCATCACTGCCAACGAACCGTGGACAACCTCGAAGACTACTTTTAAGGATGTTAAACAGCTCGTACACGTACGATACGCACCCTCTCACATGAGCGCATACAGTTTGTACGAGAACATATCAATTCATAGGTGATTTCCAGCAGCCATGTTTGTCTTTGTTCCTTGCCGGACATTCCTGCATCCATACCTCATGTGGTGGCACCTTGAAAACATACATGTCGTACACTTTCAACTGTACGTAGTACATTTCTTGTGTTGGGTCATTTTCGGGAGATAAAAAATAGCTGTCCATGACTTTTGAATAAGCCCTTGTATAAATAGTAAGATTTAAAATAACCATATTCAAATTATTAAAACTGAAAATATCCCAATGGTTTATATAAAAAAACTGAGAAAATCTGTTACACTTGCAACACCAGTGATGCCTGACGGCGAAAATTGTTACTTTCCAAACTATTAGCACTGAGCTTCCCAACCTGATTGGAACGAACCAGCCGAAGAGCAGAGTAGATAAGTATACAGATACGAAATGACGTGCTAGTTCCAAAGATGTGAGCGTACCCATTATCTGATTGGGCGCGCGAGGCTCTGAAGCGGGACTCATGTCTCATTGGTAAGCAGTAAGCGCAGGCACGACGCCAGTGGAACAGCGTTCTCCTTTTCAGAATCACTGCCTGGGTCACACAATATTTCAGAATTAAGCAGACGTCTGGTAACAGCTGCTGCCCGGAACATCGCCAATAAGTGTCTCAACTTCCTCAACGTAAACATCGTAAGTTTTCCTACTGGCTAGGCTGCTGACAATGCGTTTTCATTTAAACATGAACACGGCAGACGTTATACAGGATGATTCTAAAATCATGGGACAAACATTGATGGGTGGTAGAGCTCACTAAAGCAAACAATTATTGTATATGAATATATGGGCGGGAGTGACGCGTTGAGGCACAAACACAAAAATAACACATGAAATGCAACACATTGTTTATTTACAACGTCGCCGCTAAATGCCTTTTTACAGCAATGTTTATAATAATTGCTCAAAATTGCTACCACCGACAGTAATGCAAGCTTGGTAGCGTCGGTGGAGTGATTGGCGAACAGATTCAAATACGCCGGGTATTTCACGCACGCCACCATTGTCAGCCAATCACGCCATATGTAGAGGTCGCCAAGCATGCGTGACTGTTGGTGGATGCATTTACAGCAACTGTTTTAACATTTTCTGTACGGAATCACTCGTTAAGTATGCTGCTAATGAACATTGTATGTTAATGTGTTATGTTTTTGAGTTTGTGCCTCAACGCGTCACTCCCGCCCATATATTCCTATACAATAATTGTTTGTTTTAGTGAACTCTACCAACCCTCAATGTTTGTCCCATGATTTTAGAATCATCCTGTAGAACACTAAACGTATGGATATTTTCACACAAGGCTGTATCGCAGCAAAGACTGAACCTGTGATGGCGAGGGCAAGCAGGCGGGAGCAGGCTGGACTGGGAAGCCCCTGAACATTAGGGCTGTGTCATATAAAGTTACTCTACATAGATATATCGATCCTGAATCAACATCTCTGTTATATCTCAGCTGTGACATGGTCCAGCAGTTTACAGCGATATACATCATATCGCGATATTAGCGATATACGATGTTTGCCACTTGCAATACTAGCGAACCGGCCCGGCTTCGCCCGGGTACAATTCAGTTTTACAGTGATACACTAAGGAATAAATTGGTAAAAGACAATTCATTTATGTGAAAACAGATTTATAAAATAATACCATGTTGGTCTAGGTTTTAACTGATTACGGCGATCCAAAAGGAAGGAAATAATTTTTACCCGATAGCCAAGAAGTAGGGTATTGTTTTTTCAGTGTATCTATGCAACTATCGCGTAGTTACCATATTTCCGCTTTCCGGCGTCGATGTATGAAAATCAAAACGCGAGTTTCATTAAGTTGTAGCTTTAGAAATAAGTGTACCTAGGTACTACTGTTTGCGCTTGGCTGAGGGATCTTCCTCGACCACCAAAGCTAAGCAACGTTCCCAGCGGCACACATCTGGATGGGTGACCGTTTAGTGGCATAACATCGGAGTGCTTCCGGGCTTCGGAGGACACGTTAAATATTCGGTCCCGGTTGTTATCGATTGATAGTAGTCGTTAAGCCATTTCAGAGGTCCTTAGGCGGCCTGATAAACTCTGACACCAGAGGAAAAAAATATTGAGGTGTATGTTGGTATTACACGTTCCCAGCCGTTGCAGAATTAGGTTTTGCTGTTATTCCACAGGAACCGTACAATTTCCGTCATTAAAAGTATCCTATGTCTTATTACGGGATATAAAGTACCTATATACCAAATTTCATTAAAATACGTTCAGATGTTATGGCGCTGAGTGGTAACAAACATATACACACGCATACACACAGACTTTCGCATTCATAATATCAGTAGGATTTACGAAATCCATATGGCCCATATTTGGATGCCGATATTTGCGAAATCAAAATAAGTGGTGTTTGAGAATTCACTAAAAGCTATGGCCATCGACTATCATTACTCTGTGGAGCGAAACATCGCACTGATGCCGATATTGCCAACAGGTTTTTGTGGCAAATGTGGATATCAAACATGAAACAATATTTCTGGAATATAGAATCTGCAATATGGTCTAATAGGGCACAGGCCGTTCGCGGATAAATCAGTACTTTCGAAATCAACATTTGAAAAATGTCACTGTCCCTACCTGCATGTATTTTAACAGGCTAACTGTCTGACATGCACCCAGTAAAATTGGTAACGACAGAGTGAAAAAAGTTCCTCACCTTTGCGCTGAATTCAATGTGCTAGGTAAACATTTATACACGCTGAAATTATTTATGTTGTTTTTTTGTCTATTTAATGTATATAAGTGCGGGAATTACCAAATTAGGAAAACATTAACTTTTCTGATAATTTCGCAGTTTCTTTTGACCGACGCATGAAAAGTGGCACGGCCCGTATGGGTGTTAGTTTTACATCTGGTGGAAGAATACACAATGTGCATACAAGTAGATATTAAGCAGGGTTTCCGAAAGTGGTCAGTTTACCACGAACAGCCCATAGAATAATACATCGCACATCGCGATATGCGATATGAGCGATATGCATTGTTTACGATGTCAATGTGACCGATATTTACGATGCAGATACACCGAGGTGACAAAAGTCATGGGATAGCAATATGCAAATATACAGATGGCTGTAGTATCGCGTACAAAATGTATAAATGGGCAGTGCATTGGTTGGGCTTTCATTTGTAGTCAAGTGATTCATGTGAAAAGGTTTCTGACGTGATTATGGCGGCACAACGGGAATTAACAGACTTTGAACGTGGAATGGTAGTTAGAGCTCGACGCATGGGACATTCCATTTTGGAAATGGTTAGAGAATTCAACATTACGAGACCAACAGTGTCAAGAGTGTGCCGAGAATACCTCATTTCAGGCATAACCTCCCACCATGGACAACGCAGTGGTCAACCGCCTGCACTTAATNTGGCCGACCGCCTGCACTTAATGACAGAGACCAACGACGTGTGCGCGGAATGGTCAGTGTTAACAGACAAGCAACACTGAGTGAAATAACCGCAGGAATCAACGTGGGACGTACGACGGACGTTTCCGTTAGGACAGTGCGGCGAACTTTGGCTGTACTGGGCTATGCCAGCAGAAGANCAACCGCCTGCACTTAATGACAGAGACCAACGACGTGTGCGCGGAATGGTCAGTGTTAACAGACAAGCAACACTGCATGAAATAACCATAGGAATCAATGTGGGACGTACGACGGACGTTTCCCTTAGGACAGTGCGGCGAACTTTGGCTTTACTGGGCTATGCAAGCAGAAGACCGACTCGAGTGCCTTTACTAACAGCACGACATCGCCTTCAGCGCCTCTCCTGGGCTCGTGACCATATCGGTTGGACCCTAGACGTCTGGAAAACCGTGGCTTGGTCAGATGAGTCCCGATTTCAGTTGGTAAGAGCTGATGGTAGGGTTCGAGTGTGGCGCAGAACCCACGAATCCATGGACCCAAGTTGTCAACAAGGAACTGTGCAAGCTGGTGGTGGCTCCATAATGGTGTGGGCTGTTTTTACATGGAATGGACTAGGTCCTCTGGTCCAACTGAACCAATCATTGAAGACCACTTGCAGCCATTCATGGACTTCATGTACCCAAACAACGATGGAATTTTTATGGATGACAATGCGCCATGTAACCGGGCCACAACTGTTCGCGATTGGTTTGAAGAACATTCTGGACATATGCAGCGAATGATTTTCCACCAAGATCACCCGACATGAATCCCATCGAACATTTATTGGACATAATCGAGAAGTCAGTTCATGCACAAACTCCTGCACCAGCAACGCTTTCGCAATTATGGACGTCTATAGAGGCAGCACGGCTCAATATTTCTGCCGGGGACTTCCAACGACTTGTTGAGTCCATGCCATGTCGAGTTTCTGCACTTCGCCGGGCAAAATGAGTTCTGACACGATATTAGGAGGTATCCCATGACTTTTGTCGCCTAAGTGTATTTGCTGTAAGCGGTATATCAATATAAGCCATATTTGCGATACATCGACTTTCAACACTGTGTGGGAGCGATATATCCCACCGATACGGATACTGTAAACATGTTTGTAAACGGTATCGAAAAGTGCATATCGCGCAGCCGTGGCGAGCAACGGGCCACGTGCGCAGACAGCATCGCTACGCACGTCGCTCACTAGAGAGGGAATGTGCGCAGGTAGTTCCGTGAGACTGCCGGCTGTGTACAGGGAACAGTCGTAGTGGAGCCGCCCTGAGCACCGTCCGAGCACGCACATCCCTGCAGCAAGACTCCTCACTACGTACAGTCGCTACAACAAGTGTTGATTGGTCTGAAGGCAGTTGTGGTATAAAGGTAACATCGTTAACAACACTACATTGAAACTAGAGTGCATTATTTCATTCGAACACTGTACGAGTATCGGAACGTCTTCAAGTACATCATGTTGACAGACGTGTGGCGTTCGACACCAAACGAGCATTGTTCTTGCAAACACATTGCCGCTAACCCATACTCCATAAGACAAAACTGTCCTCATATTTCACTCTGTACGTGGATAACAGTTAGTGCTGTGCTTTTGCTGGCTGAGTTGCCGATCCTTCCTTTCTGATTTTGGTTTTTGATGGTTTTCCGAAATCAGCACTTAGGAACCGTTTGATTGCGTCTAAAAGCAGCTATGGGGTGCAAATCGAATGAAACAACCAAAGTAGAACGGATAATTGCAATGCCTTTATATATAAAGGTAAAATCATTTATATAAACGTAATTACTGGAAGACTTATTACTACCGACAAAAATATTGTGTACAGATTCACAAAAACCAAAATAATGCAAAATGCACCCAGAGGTGGTCGCCCAACGAAGTTGTCTCTGAAACGTAGCCAGAAACCCTAAACTGAGTGCACCAAAGATAGCACTAGAAGTGGAAAACGCCAGAGGAATATAAATGTCAGTTCAAACCATAAGAAATGTGCTACACGAAAGTGGATATGCGAGAATAACAGCTCTTGGAAAACTCTGCATTAGTAGGGCTAAAAAAAATAAGAGGCTTGCCTATTCTCTGGCACATAAAAATATGTATGAGCGATTAAATAAAATATTTTCACTGATGAGAGTGAGTTAAATAGTTGCAGGTCAAATGCACGAGTTATGTAATGGCGGTAGAATAATTCCGAAATAAAGACAATAATTTGACAGCCAGTGTGAAGCATAAAGGAGGTTCCATGATGATTTGGGGTTATAAAAGTGCGAGTGATGTGGGGACACAATGTGTCACAAGGTGTACATCAACCTTTTCAATACTTATCTTCCTCATTGTGTAAAAATACGGGCCTCTACAGATTACATATTTACTCAAGACAACGATCTTAAGCACACAGTCTTGAACATCAAGTCATGGTTGTTTTACAATACCCCACGTTTGACGGAAACACCGCCACAGTCTCCAGATATCAATCACATTCAGAATTTGTGGCACCAACTAGATGACAACGCACTAAAACATGAGATACACAACAAAAATGACCCGAAGAATGCCCTTAAAACTGAGTGGGATAAAATATTGAGCAAAACAACAGAAACCTTAGTGAGCGAGATACCAAGGAGATTATCCACCGTTATCAAAAGGTAAGGAGTATTAAAGAGTGTGAAAATGCCGAATAACGTCCAAGAATGCACACGCCATTCGTCTGTCATCGTCTAGGCCAGGCATGTCAAACTCGCGACCTGGCTCATGCGTGTGGCCTCGGCTTATTATGCGTAAGCAAGTGGAATGCGTGTACAACAGGAAGTGGAACTATCAGTTTGATTAATTATAAAAACTACTTTTGCAAACAGTTATTCTCCATCTTAAAGTTGACTCAATCCAAAATAAGAAGTCACCTCACTCACGAACGTTTGAAAAGTACAATAAGACTTGTTTCAAGTCATGATATTTTGCCAGATTTTGAACATTTAGTAGCAAAGAACTTCGTAAATTTGTGAATTGTTTTCATTAAATGCATATTATTTCTGTATCACATTCACTTATGTAGGTGTAAACCATACATTTTTTTTTCTTTATTCCTATATGCACATTGTTATACTCCCTTGATTATATTTTATGGGCCCAAACCATTTAGAATTGGACATTCTTGGTCTAGGACAAACATTCGAAAGTGTCGCGCCGTATATTTAACAGAATCGCCCATTGTGGTGCGTTGTGCTCTGTGGCTCTTGGTAAGTTTCTAAACTGAGTATTGCTGGCGGGTTAAACATGTCGTAGAATGGCATAACGACGGGATAGTCAACGGCCATGTTCTTAAGGAAAACATGTGTAGTGCTGAATTCTGTGCGAGTATAAATTAATTAATTACCTGTCACGATGATCCAGTATTGGAAAGTGCTCGCTCGGCATGCATTCGTAATTTGTACGGTGCTCGCGCATCTGATCCCGGCGAGGAGAAGCTTGATATCCAAGACTTCGATGGAAGACATCGCTATGGTAAGAGTACTTGAAGAATACATTCATTAATCTCATTGTGATCCATTTATAAAGAGTTTATGTGAAGGTATTTCAGTTCGTCTGTTTGCCAACTTGTGGGGTCGAAAATACAAAATGTTCATACATGTCATTGGTTGATTTTGTATTTCTGAGTTGCAGACCTGCATGTTTCAGCAGTTGGTAGTAGGACAATTTGTGTTTCTGTTTAGGCTGTTGTTTGGTATTAGCTAGGAGAGTGTTCGTTACTAATGCCATTGCACTATTAGCATTCAACTCACTTCGGATGCCAAGCAATGCTGATACTACAGACTCGAATCAATGTGGTTTGATAGATGGCCAATGATGTGGCGTGCGCTCTGGCGCGAAGGAGGCATTCTGATCACACTTATTCTCACGTGGTGTATCACTGCTGAAACACAGACAGGGGTACAACTACGTGAAATGCGTGTGCGCCAGTGAAGAAAGTTGACAGTTGAGGCAGAAACCAGCAGAAACTGCGGAAAGAGCCACCTTAGGACACATGTTCATGTAAACGCAGAAATGTCGTCGTTGTGTTTCAAAGTCTATTATCTACACCTATGTTAATTTCTACACAAATGTTAATATCATGGGTACGTGTGTTTATGTTTCTATATGTGTATATATTAATGTATGTTGTGCCCGACTTAATGACACAGGACGTGTGAAGTGATTCTTTACGCAAAACAAGACAAAAATAATACAACTAATAGACTAAAATGAATATTAAGGGAGGAAGGCACTTTTAATGCGATAGGTTTTGAAAATTATCATATTTATTAATATCCAGAACTACATGAGAGTAATAACAAATCCCAGTACAGTGTCATGTTGAACGCCGTTTTTAAAATGTGCGAATATTTGGTTTGTAACCTCATCCACCTTACATTAGTAAGAAAAATACGGGTTCCATAGTGATAACTTTCAGTATAGTGGAACTGTGGGCATTGTTCGAATTTGTCAACAGATGATAAATAATCATGTCTAAAGTAACAAGAAATGTTACCGTGCCAGAACACTCGCAGGCCAATGGTTCTCATTGAAACAACAAACATGTTTTGGAGGTGGGCAGTACAACCCCTGTTAGATATGCAGCCTGCGTGATTTAAAGCGACCGGCCTGCGTGGACTGAGGTTTGAAGGCAGATAGTGTCGACCGCGCGGTTGGCCCGATGTGACCCTTGGGTGCCATGCTGTCTCTCAACCTGTGCGTTGCTGCCCTGCGATACGTGCACCCGTCCACTGCTAGTCAACAAGACAGAAACCCGCGAAGTCATCAGCTCTTGAAGACGGTCTCGAGGCAGTGAATGACGTGCCTCCCGTCGGTACACGGGCAACCGCAGACGTTGTTCAGTGTGAGAGAGCGCGACTCCTTCTCCACAAGCAGGCACTTCTACTTCATCACCTGCAATCTCTACAAGTCATTATCGCAGGATCGTCACCCAAGACTACTTCAATTCTGCAACACTCCGCAAGTTTGATTCTGTTCACTGACGAGGCAACGTTCTCGGGCGAGTGCTGCACTGAGTGGTCGTTCAGCACACACTAGGGCCGAGGGAAGTCTGGAAGGTGCGTGAGCTCGTGCACATCAGCCTACGGCGGAGTGGACTCATCAAAGACCAACTAACAGGACCACTAATAGTTCCTGACTTTCTGCTGGAGACCTTCGCCGGGACTTTAGTCCGTCGCATTACCTGTGTTATTGTAATATGTGCAACTTGTAAGGCGTAACGTGCGGTTTCAGCGCGCTGTTTCTCCAGCATATGGCAGCGCCCCTGCAAGGACACAACTAAACGAAACTTTTCGTAACACATGGTTGTGACTATGGCGACCCTGTCCACGCTCTCCCCGTCCGAAGATCGCTTGATTCTCTCCTCGGCGGCTCTCCCACACACTGTTCCGAGAGTAAAGTAGAGTAACACAGAGTAACAGCTGAGCAAAGCAAGAGTAGATGTTGTTTTGGAACGAGCATGATGTGAACAGCATGCTGTGTTTACAAATATGTACTGATTACGGAACCAATGTAAATTACACAATTCATTTGATCACTTTCCACGCCTTTCATTTTCAGAAAATAATTATTTATATACATATATCTTTACTTACCATGACTTAATCACAAACATTATGTCCAAAATTGCTTCAGTTATACAAGTTACCTTTTAAATTAAAAAATACAAATTTAATCACTCGTCATTTGCCATTTTCCCGTGCGTGTCCGTAACCACAATGTTCACATTTCCTTTTAGTTTGTTCAATTCTATTAAACGTCCCGCCATTTTCAGTTGACTCTTTGGTACTAGTTGAAATAGCGGACAACATGTTTAGAGTTGGCTCTGCAGTTTAGGGCCCCCACCTAAAGCGAGTAGAAACATTAACACAAAGTGTTTCGGGACAACAAAACAGTAATGTTCACCCGCGGAGTAAAGTTTCGGAACGCCGCCCAGAGAAGTTATTTGAAAGTTTGGTGCACGAAACTGCTTTGGAAAGACAAATGTATGGTTTGCCGCGGATTGTGAACGCCAGTGGCGTCATCCGGAACACGCCAGTCATGTTTGACAGGACTCGGCGGTCCTCGCTGCAGCGTTGCCGGCTCTGGATTGTGACGTCCAAGGTTGCCGTTTGAAGAAAAAAAATAGTGTAACAGGTCCTTTTAATTGAATAAAAACATTATTAATACTGAGATACGACCATTCATACTAAGCACTTTATGTTTTACGTAGCGAGTGGTAATTACTGTCATTTGGCAAGTTTCACACTCTGCACGAGCAACTGCATTGGCATACAGAGTCTAAATGACGACCCAACGGTGGTTCGCTGGATTAGGCAATGTTGATCTTTGCCACAGCTAAGCCGGACAGATTAAGGGTTCTGCCTGCAGCTATTTTGCACGTTGAAGGCATTTCTATGTGTGAGCTGTAAGGCTGAATCTTGCCCACTCACCACTTGCCTCATCACCTCTACGCCCAAGGCGCTCGACTGGTATTTCGTCGGTTACCACCTGGATGTGAATTTAAGCGGTGCCCGTGCATTTTATGGCACGCTAAGAAAGATTAAAGTACGATGCGTGTCTGAAGACAACTCTGAAGTTTCTGTATAGTAAATTTAGCAACTAAAACTGATCCTCAAAACAATAATTGTAGTAATGTTCACGCACTTGCAGTTGAAGTGATATCTTTGGAGACGGAACGTTTCAGTAAGGATTACTCTGGCACGCGCTACAAGAGCATCATCACCGCTAATCGCAGGGCTCTGAACTGGCGTGTAGTGTTCTCGTAGTGCTCCGTGTACCTATGCAACTTTCAGCGATGACACTATCTATTTATCGATGAAACGTATGTAGCAAATCCTATCGTAGTTTGACTCGTGTCCGGCTAGTATGTTTTAAGACACGGCATTCTGAAAAAGCTGTTGTTTTTACTATATCGGAGAGCTCTAAAATAATATTTACAACAAGCGTGTTAACTTTAAAGTAGCATTCCTTCCTCGACTGGGGTGTGATGTGATTTCAAACACTCGTTAAATATTCTGTGAATGATTTATCTTATTTTATTATCCCAAAAAACAATAACCTTGAGACTTTTACATGTCACTATGCAATAAGTATGCAATCTAAAAACAATTTATATGCGAGTAAAGAGTACTTGCAAGTAATGTATACAAGTTGAACGGTGTTTTGTACAAGTATAAAATAATGAATTTCTTGTTCACCAGCAACCTTAAAACATGCGGGCGGCTGCAACGAGAACCACTGGCTTCAGAGTTGTACACCATAACAACCTTTCTTTGTTATTCAAACATGATTATTATCCTCTGCCTACACCTATTATAAACGTCTACAATTACAATACTGACCACTATCACTGTTTACTAACGACACGGCGATAACGTTACCAGCCAAATGTTTACACATTTTAGTGAGGACGTCCAGCAAAACTCTGTACTGAGATTTGTTCTTCAATCTCACAGAGTTAAACTTTAATATGTACATTCTAAATCTTCTGAGGGGCCGCGGTGGTGTGGTGGCCAGACCTCTCGCATCTAACCTTAGCGAACCGGGTTCGATTCCCGGTGGGGGTCACTCCCGGATTTTCGAATTGGGGAATCGTGCCGGACGATGCCGGGGATCTCTCGTTTCCTCCGCCCTTGCATTCCGGCGCTGCTCCATTCACACCTCATTTCACCCTCTCCGGTTCTCAAGACCTCGTTAAGAGCTGCACAAATCTCTCTCTCTCCTCCTCCTCCCTCTCTCTCTCTCTCTCTCTCTCTCCATTGCAAAATATGTTCTGTTGAGATAGGCTACTGGGCAGGTTGGCAATCATCTGCGTGTTTTTATGTAAACATCATCTGTGGTGGTGTCAGGCACAGCTGTATCCATGGCAACAGCTGGACACTGAACTGCACTTGTTCATGAGACGGACCATGTGACATCGAATGCTCATGTCAAATATCATGCAGTTAGCGGTAGCAGTTGCTTTGAAAGCTTGCTATCCACACAGCTGGATCAGCCGCCAGTATAGTCCATTCCCGGGTTACTTCCAACTTTCCTGAAGCCCTGACAAAGTTCTGCTTCTAGAAACATCCTCCGCCTTATGCAAACAAAGCTTGAACGAGTCTAGAAAATTACACCAAGAGGACAGTGCACTGCATTCATGCTCACTCAATCTAATATCATTTTGCAAAGGATCTATTTCTCTCGGGGCATTACCAACATACTTTTTTCTCACTGTTTTTATTCGTAACAATTATAAATGAAATATTATAATTTTACAAGCTAAATTTAACCACAAATAAGGTACTTTTATGTTAAGACAAGTATAAAACGTTTTTTGAAACATCCAAAACACGTCATGCAGGGGGTGATTTTTCAAAGGTTTGAGTCAAAAAGCGGGAAGAAGCGGTGAATAGACTCGGCTATGTACAGCAAGCAGTTGTAACAGTGAGTGGTGCGGAGTGAGTGGCTGAGGTAGACTAACGAAGCTGTGTGCAGTGCAGCCGGGCCGAGTGACGTCACCGGGTGTTCCACCCCCTGGGCCCCTGAGCTTTCCTCCGCCTGGCGGAGCCACTAACCCTCGTCACTAACGCCCGTCCAGCCTGGAGTGGGGAAAGTAGGTGAGCCGAAGATGCCCGAATGTACCCCCGTGCTAAACGACGAACAGCTCTGAATACCGTCTTCAAGCAGCCGATTATATTCGTCAGCTGCGAGGCAGTAGGTTCGAGACGATGTCGGCGGTTACCGACGAAACTTGGAATAAGCTCCCAGCTGTGCTGTGCGCGTGCGCGCCGTCGAGTGGCGAAGTGAGTGTGGAGCAGCGCCGGAATGTAAGGCCCGGGGGAAACGGTGGGAGATCGCCGAGAAAACCCGCCGGCCAGCGGCGTCGTCAGGCACGATTCCCACTTGCGAGAATCCGGGGGCGGGAACCGAACCCGGCTCGCCAAGTTGGGAGGTGAGTAGTCTGACCACTACACCACCGCGGCCCCACGATAGCGCCATAGCCACTCCAAAATCCTACCAGGACAACACTTGTTTGTCTTTCAGAAAACGAGAATAATGGACTATTAAACATAAAAATCGGAGCATTACGTACGGATTTATAAAAGAACAAAAACTAAGCAAATTGGTGGTTATTTTTCCAATATGGCAGCCAACAAACCATGATTTGGGCCATTTTGCCAATTTGTATAACACACCTATGTGTGTGTAATAAAGCCCAGCAATAAACTTCGTAGACACATAAGTGCACGCTGGACATGAGCCAGCTCCTAGGCTAAGAAGCCTATTGATAATATTTAGAATATGTGCCAACGGTTAACTACATACATCATTAACGAAAATGTACAGTCTATGCATATCGTTTCCCACATGTACGCAACAATAAAAAAACATGGGTGCGTGTACTTATGTACGTGCGTTAGAAGGTATACTTATTTGGCGTGACTAAAATAAAATTTTATTACCTATGCAAATAATTAATGTAAGTAGGAAAACGATGAAAAGACCGAAGAAAGACATTAAATACAATTAATATAGGTTTGATTAAAGAAAATAATTAAATACTTACAAAAATTAACCTGGAATACTTGAAAACACTTTCAAAATTGTATTATACAATTTTTGTTACTAACAAAATTTTCACGGACAATGTAAGTAAAATTAATTAATTATATATATAAATGAAAATTTTTTCAATTTGCTTATTACATGAACTGATTTTCTGTCGGTTTTAAATATAACCACGTGCTATGTTTTGTACCTTGCGTTTGTATATAGCTAGACGATACCAGCATGCGCGTTCGGTCATACCCCTACCACGTTCACTGTCGAATTTCGTTACATTGTGCGCGCGCAACTTCCGTTGCACACTAAACTTTCACCCTCAAAGCACCAAAAGAAGTATATCTTCAAAAATACAAATATAGAATTATTATTTTAGTGAAACTATTATTCACATAATCTTAGATATGGAAAAAAAAACCTTAATGTTGGAACGCAACCTTACTGGCGGCAGTTAGACAATTCAGCAATTTGTTTACGTCGATCTCTCGCCACTTAAAATATCATCTTACCAATTCATATGTCTAATTGTCCTCTGATATACAAACATGCGCGCTGATATAACCTTGGTATAACATCTTAGACATTTTGGTTGTAGCGCGTATTTAAGCGTATTTGATCCGAAATCATACTGCAAACTAAACAATTCTCCACGAAATAAACAGCGTTAAATAAAGATAAAATGTAGAGTTATGGTTGCAAGCTAAATATAAATTCAAATTAGAAACCCCTTTCTAGCTTTCTAGTAGTAGGCTTCTGCGCTGCCTTAATAATAAACTGTTATCAAGGCCAAACAAACTAATTTAGGAAGTGATTTAAAGAAAATAAATTGGTTGTTTCGAGTAGCTGCGAAGTGAAACTATAGATAAAGTTCATTTCATATAAGAAGGCCACATTCTGACAGTCAGTGAGTGGCAACTTAATATATTGAAAACAAATAACCTGCCATTTACAAAATCCTGTATCAGCTGATGCACGAACGAACAAAAGTTAATATTACGTTGGCTATTCTGAGAGCAGTGCCGAAGCACATCACACAAGCAGAAGATACGCGGATAAGAAAGAGTTCGTAGATTAATTAATACATTTTATTTTACGTGGTCATAAAACAGCAGTTTTTAGTTTTAGAAACGAAACTTCGTGATAAAATAGTAATGTATAGGTGTTCAAAATGAGATGCACAATAAAACGATACGTATCCAAATGTGACGAAAAAATCCAAAGTTTCCAAACACTCAAACCAGGTGCTGCCATCTTGTGAGTTAAAAGCGCACCATCATTTGCAATATGCCCTTCCATGCCATCTGTTATCCATATCCCGAACTACACCCAGAAACATATTATAGATTTGTTGTTTAAAATAACGTATTCACGCGCATATACAAATGATTTTATTTTCCCGCGAGCTCTGTATAATTTTTAAAGTAACATATATTTCGTGTACGGCGTTTACGAACGACCCTACACACGTCCACCAAGCTCCGTTTACGAATGCAGCGCCACCCAAGTAGTTCACCAATTGCCACACGGAGCAGCACCTACTGGACGCGCTGACTCGCCACATCAAAGCCTATTCTTGACACGCCTGTTGATGGCGAATGGATACATAAACGAAAAGACACGGCGATTGTCAACTGTCAAGAATGTGGCCTTCTTATATGGTACACAGTATAGCACTGGACTGGAAGCAGTATCGAGTAAAGTACCGTGCCCGGTATTTTCTGGCGAACAAAAAGTATTTCTCGGTGAGTAAAATCTATTTAGTTTCGTGACTGAAATATACTTCATGCTGCATATACTTTGAAGAGCCAAAAAAACTGGTACACCTGCCTAATATCGTGTAGGGCCCCCCGAGCACGCAGAAGTGCCGCAAGACGACGTGGCATGTCTGAAGGTATGCAGGAGGCAATTCACACCATGAATCCTGCAAGGCAGTCCACAAATCCTATATTCGCCAATTTGAGAAAGGGTTGCACGTCTGTCACGTTTAATGATTCTCGTCAGTCGTCGTTTGTCCCGTTCTTTCACGATCTTTTTTCCGGCCGCAGCGATGTCAAAGATGTACTGTTTTACCGGATTCCCAATACTCATAGTACACTCGTGAAATGGTCGTACGCGAACATCCAAATGTTATCGCTACCTCGGAGATGCTATGTACCATCTCTCGTGCGCCGACTATAATACCACGTTCAAACTCACTTAAATCTTGATAACCTGTCATTTTAGCAGCAGTAACCGATCTAGCTGCTGACCGCATCGCGTTACTTTGATTGGTTCCATACTACAGTTATTTGCATACGCATGCCTATACAATTTTTTTTTGGCTCTTCAGTGTAGTTTAATGACTACTACAATATTTTTTGTAGCCCAAAAAAAGTACACTTGAGTGAACTTCAGAATAACATATTACACCTTCCACAAAATGTGTCCGATGAAATGTTTCGGTTACATGGCTATATAAGCAAATAAGTTAACAGAAAACCAATATTATTGTTCTTTTCGTCTGAAAGTCCGAACGACGTAAAGGTGAAAGCTAAGCTAGTTCTGGTGCTCCTCCTGTTCTACAACAAAAGCCTCTCTAAGCTGCAATTAGCTCTGTCCTATAAGCACATTACATGTTTAATAAAGTTCTATCGAAGTAGTAATTATCTTCGAGAGGCGACAAGTGGTTCACGCTGACAAGGACGTAATTACACATTCGACAGACAAACAATTTCCCTTCTCCGAGAATTCTCACGTTTGACACAGTTTCTTTAAATTCGATGGGCTACTTCCTCTGGAATTTGCGAGAACTCTCAAATGGTTATTGTGGCGGACACTGTAGCCGTGTTACAACCTGCTATTTAAGTTACCAAACGGATCACGTGAACAGGTTGGGAACTTGANTATAAGCAAATAAGTTAACAGAAAACCAATATTATTGTTCTTTTCGTCTGAAAGTCCGAACGACGTAAAGGTGAAAACTCAGCTAGTTCTGGTGCTGCTCCTGTTCTACAACAAAAGCCTCTCTAAGCTGCAACTAGCTCTGTCCTATAAGCACATTACATGTTTAATAAAGTTCTATCGAAGTAGTAATTATATTCGAGAGGCGACAAGTGGTTCACGCTGACAAGGACGTAATTACACATTCGACAGACAACAAATTTCCCTTCTCCGAGAATTGTCACGTTTGACGCAGTTTCTTTAAATTCGATGGGCTACTTCCTCTGGAATTTGCGAGAACTCTCAAATGGTTATTGCGGCGGACACTGTAGCCGTGTTACAACCTGCTATTTAAGTTACCAAACGGATCACGTGAACAGGTTGGGAACTTGANTGGCGGACACTGTAGCCGTGTTACAACCTGCTATTTAAGTTACCAAACGGATCACGTGAACAGGTTGGGAACTTGAATATTAGGGTTTTTAAGGAGTCAATTTACTGAGTTGGAGAAGCATGCTGAATCCCCAAATGCGTCCGCAAAATCGTCTTCTACTGTTTATGTCTTATCTCAAGCCTCTTTTCATGCAAGTTATTTGAATTCAAACGAACAATGAAGGAAGAAAACATTGTTTGTTTTTTCATGCACCGAGGAAAATCAAATTTGATACAAATTTAGTGGAAAAAAAATTTCCTGAACATAGTTTTTTTAATAGACGTTTTACTAAAAGGAGCGAGTAAATAAAAGTGGTTTACGATTTTCCAACAAAGTGCAATTATTTATAGTAAATAAATGTTATCTTCGTTGTGCAAGTAACAAAGAAACAATGGAACTGTCAGTAACGTAATACGTAGACTGACCACTAGCAGCGCTGGTCAGTGTCCCGGAACTGGAAACTAGCGAATAGCGGGCTTCACGACGTCAGAACTGCGGGGGCTGGGGAGTGCTGACCTGCAGATGATGCCCCCTAGGAACCCCCATCAACTCTGCACCTACTGGGGTCACTTCGCACCACCCAGCAGTTTTGTTTGGTGTGATATTGGCAAACGAACAGAGAACTGTAGCTGGGTGTTCAACATCTCTAATGTTACCCCCCCCCCCCC
>NQII01003460.1:61749-72277 GCA_002778355.1 Clitarchus hookeri | reverse complement strand
CCCCCCCCCCCAGTGTTAATATTTGCCACCCCTTCACCAAACAGCGCCATAACAAACGTTTAGAATGGCGCAAAGTTAACCGCGCAGGCGCTACGTTCACTGCAGTTATACCGAAATTCCTTTCTTTACTGTAATCTCTTCAAAGAGCAGTAGTTAAGTTCAGTTTATATTTCTACGTATTCGATATAGAACCTGCTTGAATGTATGCATTAGTGCTGAGCCAAGCGTCACAAAATTGCAAGTAATGACAAGTACACAACTAACGAACAACGCAAATATTTTTCCACTTGTCAACCCAATCACAAGAATAAAGACGGATTATTATTATTTATGATGAGCAGTAATGTCCCGTGAATTTGATTTTGCAAGAATAATATTGACGACATTTTTAGGTTCATTAAAAAAAAAAAGAGTTAAAGAAGTTAACTTCCAGGTGTTTTTTTTTATTTTGACTACAAAATGTTTTAAAATACGTTATAAAATGTAACTCAATTTGTGTAGCATATAAGTCTTTAAGTGTGTGTTTTTCATCTTAATATAAGAGTTTGGAGACTTAAATATTCACTACAAACCCCCCCCCCCACGGAGGCTGCGGTGGCTGAGCGGTTAGCCTGCTCGCCTCCCACCAAGGTGAACCGGGTTCAATATCGGGCCGGATGCTCCCGGATTTTCGCAAATGGCGGGAATCGTGCCAGACGCTGCCGTTGGTAGTCGGGTTTTCTCAGGGATCTCCCGTTTCCCCCGCCCTTGCATTCCGGCGCTGCTCCATACTCACCTCAATCCCCCTCATCGGCTCTCAAAACTTCGCTGTTGAGAGCCGTCCAAATCTCTTCACTCACTCCCCCCCCCCTTTTATCATATTATGACAGACTCCTGGAAACCCCCCTCCCCCTGCAGGACACTCATCATGTTCTATTTCCCCGCATGTCGTGTGACAAGCGCACGTGTGGGACGGGAGGGAAAGTGAGGTTCAAGTCCTCGAGGGCTCTGCTGCTTCTCCTCGGGGCGTGTCTTGACGGGGCAGAGTGTTTGACCTTCAGGCGTGACTGGCCGAGGAGAGGTCAAGAGGCTGGGGTCAACCGTGCCTCGCTTTCCCCGCCGCGCGAGGTATCTCGACGATGCCACAACAGTGCGTCTCCCCCAGGGCTGCATGACGATGGGCAAACCAATCACTTTCACGTAACGACTTAACGAGTTACATTGTTTCAGTTCCAAGTAGGTAACAGTTTACGGTGAAACATTACTCGTCTTTCCCGAAATTAGCAAGACGTTCCGCGAAATAACGATTACTTTGTTAAATGTTCCGAAGCTTGACGTTCCAATAAATAACGTTTGCAAATGCTCACGGTTACAAGCAAGACATTCCAATATATATATATATATATATTTTTATGCATGCGCAGTAATCAAGCGTTAGTTTAAGGGAGGCATTCCAAGACGTTCCAAAATAATGGTTTAGCAATGGAACGTGTTACTTGTGTATCACGTTACCACACTGTAACAGTTAATTACAACCAACTGTTACGTTAAATAACTCCCCTCGGCCGTTCTCACGTTCGCGTGCACATTCACGGTTACTTACAACTTTCCTGAATTCCTGCTGAAGTTCTACAAACAAATGTTGAGTGAATCTCAGAAAATTACTCCGAAGGCACAACGAACCGCATTCTTGCGCAATCACCGTGACGACATTCTGCATGAGAACTATTTCTTACAAATCATTACCAACACATCCGTGTTCTCTCTGTTTTTATTCCAATTAAGTCAATTACAAACGAAATGCTATTAATTAAAGATAAAAAAAGTAAAATATCATCTTAATACAAATTAAGTACATATTTGTTAAGATATACAGGATTATTCTAAAATCATGGGACAAACATTGAGGGGTGGTAGAGCTCACTAAAACAAACAATTATCGTATAGGAACATATGGGCGGAAGTGACGCGTTAAGGCACAAACACAGAAACATAACACATTAACGGAAACATACAATGTTCATTAGCAGCATACTTAACGAGTGATTCCGTACAGAAAACGTTAAAACAGTTGCTGTAAATGCATCCAGTTGATTCCATTGAAGATCTCGTCGCTCGACTATCCTGTGCGGCTGCACGCGTGCGTGAAATACCCGGCGTATTTGAATCTGTTCGCCAATCACTCCACCGACGCTACCAAGCTTGCATTACTGTCGGTGGTAGCAATTTTGAGCAATTATTACAAACATTGCTGTAAAAAGGCATTTAGCGGCGACGTTGTAAATAAACAATGTGTTGCGTTTCATATGTTAGGTTTGTGTTTGTGCCTCAACGCGTCACTCCCGCCCATATATTCCTATACAATAATTGTTTGTTTTAGTGAGCTCTCCCACCCCTCAATGTTCACCCTGTATATTAAAAGCGTGTGATGCATGGCATTTTATGGAAACAACCAAACACGCCATACATGGAATGATTTTTCAAAGGTTTGATTGTGGAAAAGTGTGAAGACACAATATTAAGAACTTTTTCGAAAACCTACCTTGCCGTAGTATATGTAAACGTCCCGCGGGAAAGAACGAGTGGTAGTAAAAGTATTAGGAAAATAGGGGTTCAGGAACAGGGGTGTGAGGCGGGGTCACCGGGGAGCCACCACGGCCATCTTGAATGAAGCCACGCGGCGAACTCCTGCTCTGTCATTCCTCGCTAAAGGCGGCCATTTTCCTTATTTTCCCTTGAAATTATTTTTTGCTTAAAATAACTCAAAATTTCTCGAGTTTCCCCCAAACCAGAAAAATTTCCTGCAGAAATTTTCCATGCCAAAATTCATATGAGTCACTAAGTTTAAAAATAGCATGACCCCACAATGTGGTTAAATAACTCAATTTTCGGGAATGAGGGGTTGAGGGTTTAAGGGGCCACCCTGACATTCACGCTCTGTAATTCCGACTTTGGTTTTCTCATATTCCTTCTGGTCTCCGTTCACCAGGCATCCTGGCGGGGACGAGTCTCATGCTCAGTCGTTCCACCTGCGTGACACCGAGCGAGGCCTGCCCACGCACGCTAGCCTAGAGTCGCACCGCGCGCGTGCCAAGTATGTCCTTGGCACACCTATAAACATAGTTCGCTGTAACTTCCCAACCATTTAAGATATTGTTATCAAATTCATGACGTAGGCATCACCCCCGACAACAAAAAGGGCCATGGGGACAAGTATCCCCTAAGTACACTTATATGCATAGTCGAACGCCATTTCCCATCCACAAAAGCTATAGTCGTCAAATTCATAACATAGACATTGCCGCCGACCATGACAAGGGTGGATGTTTCAAGTACGCCCTAAGAGCTCGCATAAGAAAAGCTAGTTGCCATTTCCCACACACCAGAGCCAGAGTCCCCAAATCCATAACAGAGACATTACTTCCGACGACGTAAAGGACCGCAGGGTCAAGTACACCTGAGGCCTTCGTATAAGCATAGTTGTCTGCTATTTCCCAGCTACAGAAGCTATCGCCACCAAATTTATAACATATGCATCACTTCCGACAGAAATTAAGGAGATAAAGGCAAGCAGGCCTCAAGACCTGTTACAAGCATAGTTCGTCAGTATTTCCAAACATTTGAAGTTCGGGAAAATGTGAAAACCATCCACGAATGTAAGGAAAATTAAGTTATACATACAGGCGAATCACAATGTTACCATTGCATGTAGGAGTATAGGGTCTGAAATAGCATACACACCTGCATCGGCCTGCACGCACGCTCTAGCAAACAGGTGATTTCCTTCTAACATTCTACAGAGAGAAATGCAACATAGCTTCGTTTTCAACCAGTTCGATGATTATTTGAATTATTGCAACCATAGAAACCTGACCGGCTGTTAAACAGAACTGCTCGGTCTTTGGTAGTACATGAAGACAGCACTGAGGGGTCAGCAGTGAGGGGCCAGTAGAGAGGGGTCAGCACTGAGGGGTCAGCACTGAGGGGCCAGTAGAGAGGGGTCAGCAGTGAGGGGTCAGCACTGAGAGGCCAGTAGAGAGGGTTCAGCACTAAGGGGTCAGCAGAGAGGGGTCACCGCTGAGATGTTAGCAATGCTTAATCGACTATGATGTGTAAGACTAACATCATCAGTTATCACAAGGGCCGATGACCCGAGTCACCGTTAGCCTGAGTAACCTTTAACGACAAGTCATATATTGGAAAATAAAGTGGTATACAACTGTAGCATTAACAAGACATATGCAGTCGCATGTTACACTAAAACATGTATGCATTAATATAAATAAACACCAACAGCCAGGCACAAGGGTCCTGTACGTGAAAAAACAGCCACATAACAAACAATAAAGGATGCATGATGTCATAACGAGGCGCAATATATAAAAATTCCCCGATGGAACCACCGTTTATAATAGTGATATCCGTGTAGCTATCTAGCCAAGAAGTTTAGTATAACCTAGAATGTACTACGACATGAGAAAGAACGAACGATCGCAGGGGTCAACCGCAAAAATGACTACAATGCGTCAAGTGCGATGCACATTATGCAAATTCTAATGACTTTGTTCCTTTGCTTGCCACACGACAAAATACATTTAAAACATAAGTCGTGCAAGACATACGTCACTGCTACATGCTGATGCAAATGAGATATAAAGAATAATTATAAAAGCAAATATTTGTAAGCATTTAACAACATGTCAATATTGCGCGAGCATCGAAAGCTGTACGTCACATTAGTCAAAAATTTTTTGCGAAGCCGAGAAGCACAGGTGCGATAAGGACGACACTGCTATACACTGATGCAAACTGATATATAAAATAAAACGTAAAGGAAAATAGTTATAAGCACATACCAACCATTGCAATCACATATTACACATGCGTTGGGTGCTGTGCGCTGCTTTAGATGATTCTAGACGAGACCAGACCACACTGGTCAGTACAACAGTATAGCAAACGTCTTCCATACAACCCGAGTGAAACAAAACCGTCAGATTCAGAGCACAGACAACACTCACAACACTAGAAGCAGAAACCGTCCGACCCGGCCGACGTGCGATTTACTAACGTCGTGGGAATCTGTAAGACAGCCCAGGCGGTCTACAGGCGACGTGAGCACTGTGCAGGTCTCCCAAAAAAAGCAAATAACAGAGGTATGGAGTAACGCGATGCGGTCGGCAGCTAGATCGGTTACTGCTGCTACAATGGCAGGTTATCAAGATTTAAGTGAGTTTGAACATGGTGTTATAGTCGGCGCACGTGAGATGGGATATAACATCTCCGAGGTAGCGATAAAATTTGGATTTCCGCGTACGACCATTTCACGAGTGTGCCGTGAATATCGGGAATCCGGTATAACATCAAATCTTCGACATCGCTGCGGCCGGAAAAAGATCGTGAAAAAACGGGACAAACGACGACTGACGAGAATCATTAAACGTGACAGACGTGCAACCCTTTCTCAAATTGGCGCAGATTGGATTTGTGGACTGCCCTGCAGGATTCCTGGTGTGAATTGCCTCCTGCATACCTTCAGACATTAGCCGAGTCCATGTCACGTCGTCTTGCGGCACTTATGCGTGCCAATTTTTTTGACTCTTCAGTGTAGATGGAATGACATCCGTTTTTACTTATTGCAACCCAGTGGGTCCCATTATTTTGTTTAGAATTTAAATTAACAATCGTACATTCCCAAAAGTATGGTTTTCCTGGTAAATCGTCTCTCATCTACACACCTCGGAAGTATGGTATTTTAAGTTTTTAGGCAAACACACGAATTTCTTTGTCTGTGAGCGCGTGGGCTTGGAGAATGTTGAGTATCGTCTCCGTTTTTTCCCTCGTCGTAGATTCTTTTTTCAAAGATTCTTGGCCCACTTTATTAGGACGAAGAAACATTCCTTTTCCACCCGTGTTGTTATTTCTTTGTGTGACTGCCCCGCTGANGGTAGTAGTACCGCTGGCAGGAATCCTCCTTTTTTCTTCTCTCTTGGTTGTTTACCAGGACTCGCCCTCTTTGTAGTACATATATCCCATTCCTCTTTTAACTTTACCTCTCATAACTTTTCCTACTACCCAAGCCCCAATTCTTTCTCCAGTTGTGCTATTAGGGTTGTTTATAATATTTGCTGGTTTCTTAGCTAAAAGTGTATCTGCAATATGACGGTTTTTATATTGTTTGCTTGCGCATAAGCAATGTCGTGTTGCTTGCACGCTTCGTCTAATGCGTTTATTCCTTGGCCGTAAAATGGGCCAAACGTTTCGCAAGACGTGTACCAGGTCCGCAGTAGTTTTATTTAAGTAAATGAAGTTCAAACCGTAGATTGTTAATAAGTGTTTTTAAGACTCTGCTAACTTTTTTGATATGTCCAGCACGATATATTATTTAAGACTGTGTACTATCCTATATATATGTGGTCATGTATACTTATATGGTTAGAACATTGCAGTTTGTTAGTATGGAGGTGAACATCTTCCAGTAACAGTAACTAAGAACGAGCACGTAATTGAAGAAACACAGAAACGTGGTACTCTTCTACTATCAAATATACGGTGTATAATAACTGGACCTTCCTCTTGCGGTAAAACATGTGAGGTAATGTCGCTTTTAGAACTTCCTAATGGACTTAGGTTTGAAAACGTATATTTGTTTTCGAAAACTTTGCAACAGGAAAAATATAAGCGATTTGCGACTATTCTGTCTTCAATCGAAGGAATGAAATATTTCCCGTTCACTAACAAAGATGAAATAATTTCTCTCAGTGAAGCATTACTGAAGTCAGTGTTTATTTTTGACGATGTATGGAAATAACCGCAAGGGGAAATACAAAAGTATTTCAGTTTCGGCGGACATTCTTATTTAGACTGTATTTATCTATCGCAAAGTAATGCTAGAATTCCCTAACATAATTTATGCAATAATGCAAACATGCTAATAGTTTTCAAGTTGTATACTTTAAATCTACACCATACTTACAACGAACACATTATAGGTGACATGTCGTTTACCAAGTTTAAAGAAATATGTTTACATTGTCGGAGAGACAAATAGGGTTTAATTGTAATTATAACTGCGCTTCCGATACATAAACGACGTTAATGTCGTGGTTTTGACAGTTTCGTCATTCCTGACGAAGAATGAGTATTTCAAAATTTGGACAAAGCGGTATAAGATGCTCCCATTACAGTACGTGTTTAACCAGAACTCTCGATGGAAATTGCTGTTTGAAAGGTCATTTAGTACGTAATTTCGGCGAGCCAGTGAAATATAACAATGCGGTAAATAAACGATTTGTTATATTTTAAACACCATGACTTTAGACGTAATGAAAACACAAATAGCGGATATATAAACAAAATAGCGAAGTTATCTGAAGGGATTGATAATGTTTATGAGAATACGACTTTAATTATGAAGATTAAAGTGAATATGTTAGATGCTATGCAAAATATTGGAGAGTGTAATACAGACTTTTAGATATCGATTAAAGAGTGAGTTTAACGTAATTGTTAACACGACTATTAAATCACAACTTACAGAGACATTGGAGGACAACACGTTGTATAAGTGTTGAAGTTAGTAGCGAAACCAAGTCTTTAGTTACTAACACAGAGCTACAAACGCAATGTGAGGATGTGAAATCTCGATTAATCGTTGTTATTAATGACTCGAGAACACGGATTGCACGTAAAATAGAAAATATATGGTGTCTTAAATAAAGTTGATATATTAGAAAAGGCACAGAGTAGTCCAAGTAATGTTCTGGCTAGAAAACCGTAGCATTGATTATGATTATGTTGCCTATAAATACGTGATGTTTACGTGCAGGATTAATACACAGTGTCTGAGTCTTCTTCGGAATTACATAATGTTATAACGGCAGTGCAGGGGAAGTTCTTGTTAGCGAAGCGCGCTCCAGTGGAACGGTATGTTTTAAATGAAGACATATTTGAACCAGTTACATCCAGCTTGGATACAATACATGCAGCGAGTAGTAAACCGAGTGAGATTCCAACGGAACATAAGGTGGAGAATCCTGCGAAGAAGGAACAAGTAATTGCTGCACTTTCTAAAGTGACTCATGAATATTTAGTGTTTAACACAATGTCACCTACTCGCGATACGACATAGGTGTATATGATACGAAAATGTTTGGTTCTTAGGGGATTCGGTAATCACTTTTTTACCAGAACATAAAATACAAGTAGGTGATTATGTGACGGACGCGAACCAAAGCTTGTTTGAATTATTATTAAAAAAGACATCGAATATGTATTCGGATGGTGATTTGTACAAATATCAACGACTTGTGATACGCACAAATGCTCATTTTTGCAATACTAATTCATCTGTACGGAGTATTAAAGATGTGGATCACCCGAAATTAAGTTTATTAAGGGAAATCGTTGGAAGTGGTTTATATAAAGTAGAGGTAGGTGATAGACTTTCATATGTGTATTGGAACAATCCTAAATAATTAGTGGATATATTTAGACTGCTTATTGCTTCTAAACATTCTGGTAATAATTCACACAAACGAAATAGTATCGATTATTGAATAATTAACTGAAGGCGGATACATTTATTAAAGTAAAGATGAAATTGAGTAAACTAGGTATGGAGTAGCATGCGCCGGCCAGAGTAAATTTTCCTAGAAGAAAGGTCATTACGTTGAGAATGAATTATCTTTTTCAAGCTGATTTGTGTAACGAGTTATTACTCTAGAAACATAATGGTGGTTTTAGGTATATTTTGACTGTGATAGACATGTATTCCAAATTCACTTGGGATATACCAGTAAGGAACAAAACTGGACTACAAGTTAACACTGCAATGCAGTCTGTGTTAAAGGAGATAGTCCCGCAAAATTTGCACACCGAACATAATTTTTTAATGTTTATTTCAGGAATTTAATCTTGCAGTATGGAATGAACCATATTGTCACATATTCTGTAATGAAGACTTCGGTACTGGAACGTTTAAACACAAATTTAAAGTAATTATTATATAAATATTTCACGTCGAATGGAACTCACACCTGGGTAAATATTCTTCCTGAAGTAATGACGTACTATAGTTCAAGGTCTCGCAGAACGACAATAACAGCATCTATTAACGTGAAAGAGAACAGTTTGTTAAAATCTGTATACAACAATCTTAAGGTTTATGAAGTGCGGAAATAGATTGTAAAAGTTGGCAATTATGTTCGTGTGTCGAAACTGAAAGGTATTTTTGAGTAAAAAATACGAGGTTAATTGGTCGTATGAAATGTTTAAGGTTGTTTCTGTGAAACCCTCGTATCCTCGAGTACATTACCTCGAGTCATACCTCAGTGAACTGTTCAGAGGCGGTTTTATGCTTATTAATTACAGAAAGTTAGTTCGCCTATTGAGTGTTTATTTGAAAAAAATGTTAAAGGGGAAAAGAATAGATTATTAGTTAGAGGGAAAGGGTTCACAAAAGCTGATGTTTCGTGGGTAAGTAACCGAAGTATTAAGCGTTTGAAATCTGTGAAATAGATATCTTTGGCTTCTCCCTGCTCAGGCTGACTTACATNGGGGGGGGGGAGTCTGGTCGGGTAACCATTGTGATGAAATCGCCTCTGATATTTTTTTTTTGCGCTGCTCTAAAAGTAGCATTCCGAGATAAAAAAAAAAAAGTTGCTGCATGGGGCTGAAACGGAACCGCCCCTCAACACAAGTAAAGCTTGAAAAGTTAATTAAAAGGTAAACCACTGTTTTTTTTAAATTTAAACTACTCTATTTGGTAAGCCATATCGAATCAAACTCTGGCTTAATTTATTTTTAAATTTAAAGTTATAATTTGAATTAAATTTATTAAGTTCTATTGTAACAAAAAATTTATAAAAGATAAAAATTTAAATTTAAACGGCCATGGCTTTGTATGTTACTGTGTGAAGAATATTACTTAACTTTCTATGCTTATTATTATAGTTATACTAGGGACTGAGGGTGTATCTTTATTCATAAGTTGGGGATTTCACTATTTTATTTTTGGGGGAAAAGGGGAGAACTCCCTGTAAAAAACCCCGATGCTCTGTTCCCACCACCATCTTTTGTATTCGTTTGTGGTGATTGTTCGGATTTTAACCAATGTCTACAAGCGACTTGACGGAGGCGTTTGAAGGTTTACCTAATCTCAGTTTGGACATTGAATGGGATGATTCACACATTGATGCTTTGATTGGTGTGGCGTGGCCATTGGTGGAGGAGGAAGAAGCACAGGATGGGATGTGGAGCATTGTCGCCGTGCTTGCAAGCCATCTGTCCGCCGCCTGGCTGTCCACTCTCCAGAGGCTGCTTCTCACCTGCTTCCCGTGTCCGATCCATCTGCGCGGACTCCCGTCTCGGAAGACACCGATGTCGTCTCTCAGCGGGATGCAGACAGCGTGGAACATCGCACCCCCCTTATGCGGGAATGAGTGCCTTATTGTGTCAAACAGGGTTGGTTAATGCACAAGAACATCGACATCATCACCAGAATATGAACTTGTAAGTATGTCGTATGACGACAGCGAGTTAACATCAT
>NQII01003460.1:1090-45426 GCA_002778355.1 Clitarchus hookeri | reverse complement strand
GAAGCTTTGCACTTACAGCTACAGAGAGAAAGGCAGACGAAACATTGCCCGAGGTTTCAACCCTCGACACCCAAGGCGCCCATAGTCTGCGCCAGAGAGGTAACTCGCACCCTACGAACCACCCTGTAAACACAGGGAGCGAGTAGCATCAACATAAATAATAATAGCATGTCTCCAGCAAAATACTACACTTCACAATAATAAAATAGCAATGCGAGTAAATTAAAATATGATGTATTACACTGGTACCAAGTACAGAAGCAATTAGAATACAAAATGCTACAAAATTTGGTTTGTGTTCCGTAGGTATGTGTTTATTTATGTAAAAAAATGTACGAGTTATATTAATTAAAATAGTACTAGTTGTATCCACAGAAAGTGAAGAGATTTGGGTGGCTCTTAACATCGAGGTCTTGAGAGCCGATGAGGGAGATGCGAAGTTAATATGGAGCAGCGCCGGAATGAAGGGACGAGAAAAATGGGAAATCCCCGAGAAAACCCGCCGACCAGCAGCATCGTCCAGCATGATTCCTACATGCGAAAATCTGAGAGCGACCCCGCTGGGTATCAAGACCGTTTGGCCTAGGTGGGAGGCGAGTAGTCTAATCACTACACCACCGTGGCCCTTAGTAGTATCCAAGCCTTAACTTTTTAAGCCATAATAACTCATTTGTTTCTTTTACAAGATCAATATTTCACCAACTTAAAAAAATGCGAGCCGAATATTTTAATTTATACTTCTTTTGGCACGTTAAGGGTAAAAGTTTAGTGTGTAATGGAAGTTG
Source organism: Clitarchus hookeri (assembly GCA_002778355.1). Classification (NCBI taxonomy): domain Eukaryota; kingdom Metazoa; phylum Arthropoda; class Insecta; order Phasmatodea; family Phasmatidae; genus Clitarchus; species Clitarchus hookeri. The sequence goes on along the minus strand of NQII01003460.1, from coordinate 44,641 downwards.
CACGTGCACAGTGTAACGAAATTCGACGGTGGATGTGGTAGGGGTATGACCCAACTTGCATGCACGTATAGTTGCACACGACAGTGAACGTGGTAGGTTATTACCCAACGTGCATGTGCGCATCGTCTAGCTAAAATTAACCTCAAATACGTAAGGTACACAACATAGCAAAGGGTTATATTTAAAGCCGACAAAAAATCAATTCATGAAATAACCAAACTGAAAAACATTTCATTTATATAGTTTGAATTCAATTATATTATGGGAAAAGATCTGAATGAATGTAAGCATGAAATGGTAACATATGTAATAACATTTTATTTTAGTTACCCCAAACTTCTAACGCACGTACATAAGCACACACACCCAGTTTTTAACTCCACAAAGCATTTCATAGTACAGGGATATTCCATCAGTTTATAAATGTGATGTGGGATGTCTACAATTAAAATTTAAGGCATTAGTAGGGCCCCATATATACGGGAAATTAAATAACTGATTTCGTCATAAAAATTTTACTATTTTGCCATAAAAATAATTTTCATTGCATTTAATAAATTCTACAGCAAAAATGCATGAATTATTAATATTATATAAATATGTAGTTTTTATAACAATTTCAGTCAAACTAAATAGCAATTGTTATTAATTAATTATAACTATTTTATACAATGTAAATGAGCGTGAGTGTCTGGCTGTGGTGTGGAGTTTTAAACATTACTAACAGCTGCTTGAATATCAGTGCTTCACTTTCCATACCAACAACTGCTGCCTCGTATGGTTACACAGTCTGGAGGAAACCAGGAGCAAGCTCATTTGCTGGGCACTTCTCCTACAGTCGTACGACTTCGAGGTAAAACATGTCGCGATTGATGACAATCAGCTTGCAGACATTCTGTCGTGCTCTGGTAAGTTGCACGAGATGAAGATGAGTGGGAGGCTATTCTGCCCCCTTCACCACACACCATTCTGCTCCAGTGTCTGGTGAGATCATGTGCAACAAGATCTCTGTCTTGCCCACCACATCCACCTTGTCTGTGCTGCACCAAAGCAGAGTACATAGAACATTCGAACTGCCCATTAGCTGCAAAGTAGAAGAGAGTTTGTGCTAGGCAGACAGCTGACCATTGGCAGGTGATGAATGTCTGTGTCTAGACATGTGCATGCATGACAAGTGTGTTACATATGTATGTGGCTGCTGCAGTGTGTTAATCAGTGATGCAGTACGCTCACAGTAGTGAGTAGTGAGTTATTGGAACATCCAGGTGCCACACAAACACGCAAAAATTTTTGAGGTACTTTTACTGGGCCGGCATTACTGTGAAAATTCGCAATTTTGTATGCATATGCATAATATGTAACTGTTTCAAGATCCACAATACTGATGGCCAACAACAACAACCAAGAGAATCGACCGAGCCGTTCGAGAACTTGATGCTCGATTTAATGGGACCCTACTCCTGCACCACCATGGGGAATAGATTCCTATTGGTTGTGGTGGACTTATTCTCGAAGTGGGTAAAAGTCTACCCTGTATTCAGTGCAAGGACCAAGACCATTGCAAAAGAGCTCGAAAGAGAAATTTTGCCCCTGCTGGGGTTATTCCCGAGTGCTGCTCAGCGAAAATAATACGCAATTCACCGGCCACGTGTGGCATGACTTCTCCACACAATGGGGTATGCAACATAATGTGATGGCAGTATACCATCAAAGCACAAATCAAACAGAGTGCTGCAATCAGGAGCTGAAGACACAGCTGTTTTTGTTCATGGAGTGTAGCCACACTTCCTGAACCGAACACCTGACTGCCATCCTATTCATGTTGCATATACGAACCAACCTGGCCACCGGCAAGACACCTGCCCAACTGCTCAAAGGCCGAGACCTTCCTCTCCCCTGGAGAGTGCGCGAGAGGGGTGAAGGAATGTGCCATGAGTCCCACAGCAGGCATCAGAGAGAGAGAGAGAGAGAGAGAGAGAGAGAGAGAGAGAGAGAGAGAGAAGAGGCAAGCACAAAATCAATGGGGCATGAGAGAACCCACACCAATATGTAGCACAGTAGCTTCCCACCTCCACTTGTCTGCCTCCTCAACTTCAACCAGGTCAGCTGATGTATGCCAGAATGCACCCACAGTCAGTGGGCAAGAAGGGATATTGCGCTTGATTTGGTAGCTAAATGTATTTTCTCACATCAAGTGATCAGGGTACTGAGGGACACCTGCTACCTGGTGCGCCATAGTAGAAGACCTCTCACCATCGCTACGCCTAGCCAACATCATCAACACCGATGCCGCGACACCCAGCATCCATCGACCATCATCAGATGGCGACGTGAGCGGAAATGCGGCAACACTATCCAGCTATGCCAGTGCTTCTGCGTCAGAGACAGATGGCGAGACACCATGTTTCGCATGTTACAAACTGAGATGCCCCAGCATTCTGGTGACTACAGGGGTTCCAGTCGACACCACACACACAGCAGTGAGCTTGCCACTCACTTCAGCCATAATTCTAAAAGCATCTGCACCTTCTGCAGTGGACAGCTTCTCTACAGTATCCGAACCCCAGGATGCTGTACAAGGTGAATCACCTGGGCCACCTGCAGATGGCCTTGATCGCCAGGTGATGTTCCTACTACATGGTGCAGCAACACCCTTGAGGTGGCCTAGGTCTCCCATGCTATGTACGGGCCTCTCAGCCTCCGAGACTGGCACACCACCACAACAAGATGGGGATGCCCAATCAACTGCCTTGTACCATAGACGACCTTCTCGCCATCCACATATCAGCAGCAGTAGCAGTAATGAGTCGGATTTTGTGGTCGACTCATCGATGCCTCGGTGTTCCAAGCAGCTTCGCTGTACACACATATAATGTGCATGACTTGTGGTTGCCTCCTGGCCACCATAGCAGCCACAGCATGCTATCGTCATCCTGGGGTCACCACCCTTGGCCAGCACCTCAGCCACAGTGGGATAGTTACAATCTTCAGCCACATGGAGCCATCAAACCACTGGTGCCCTGCTGTGGCTGACAGTGTAGAGGGTGTCATCCATCAGCGATGGATCAATGGCCTCCACAGAGTCCGGGTTAATGGGAGGGGGGGGAAGTTGCATTTGGTGTGTACCATGCACCACCTAACAGTGACCGTTCGTCGTATCGACTGCGACTCTGTCAATCAGAGCCCTCCTCTTTTTTCACCATTGTGCCGGTCGTGCAAAATTAGTGTGTGAATAAATTTTCTCTGTAAAGTGGTCAACAAAATATCCAGTGAAATAGCCTTATAGTCAAGGCAAAGTATTTAATTATTTGCAATCTTTACTTTTTCCCAAAGCAGACATACATCAGACATAACATATCGCAGTTATGAAAGGCATCAAAAATTGCTAAAGTTATCCTTAGTTTATGATGTTCTTTTGTGTAACCGTAAAATGTATTTGTTTCCCAAAGCAGAGATAAGATTTAACATACATCAGGCACCAAGCTGCCATAAATCCATTGTTGTTTGGTTATTGCATTTGTATAATGCATTAGACACTAAGTTTCCCATGCATATTTCTGTTTGTTTATTTTATTTTTGTATAATTGTAGAAGTGTGTGTTTATTTCAATATTTGACAAGGGTTGTTATATAATCATCTACATAATTAGTAATAAGAAGATTGTATTTTTTATAGTTCACATCTCGAATTTTCCATACCTCAGTGCACACACACTGAAAAATTTCTCCCTCGTGGGCGCCATGACAATAGTCGCATCTTGGTAACCGAGTGGGCTGGATGTCGCACGAGGTTTTTCTGGGCCTGCATCATTGTTGTACCAGTCGTGAAGTGTATCCATATATTTTATTTTTATCAGGGACCATAATTTAATTGTATCATCCCAGAGTGCATGCAACCCCACACCTCAGGAATATTGTACAAATCCTGAGGCGTTAATCTTTATCACTTAATTTCATGCAGGCCTCATGCCATTTTTTTGATGCATTGAAGTTCCCGAGCCTAAATGGGGATTAAACACGTAAGTGGCACACATCAGGATTACTCAAATAAAACATCTTGTGTAAAAGTTGTAAAGCAATTTTATTAATTCAGCTGCTTCACGACTGTGTCACTCTCTCAATTTGTATAAGTCTAAATGTGTTGGGATGGCCTTTAAAAATCGTAGAACAGGACAGAGTATGCATTTAGAAGGGGTAAAACACCTCTTACTAACAGAGGTAAATGGAAATATAGCTAATATTCCATTGCCGGATTATCAGGGGTGGTCACACCTAAGGGTCGTCCACCACACATCCTCAATCCTCGTGCTCTCCAAGCTGACACCCTAGGGACAAGTATCTTCTGCTTGGCAGACCCCTGTTCCAGGCTTTAACAATGCATATGCAACACTCTATTTCCCTTGATGTCCAAACCCGAATTGCATCACTCTGATCTGATGTAATTTATGCAACACGAGGCATGGTTAACATCCGTGGAAACATTCTTTCCTGTTGTTTAAAATTTTCTTTGAATGATTTCGTAATTATTTACAACATAAAAACCCTCGAATTTTGTACACAATTATGATTTGGTCATAGGCTTCCTTAGGTGGCTTTTGATGTCTCATTCTCTGTGGAGCACTGCCCATGTCATTGACCCCTAGGCTACTGCTTCAACAAAATGATCTAAATTGAATTAGGGAATGTGAAAACTCAGTAGGGATAATTTCGGCACTGATTTTAGGCTTACTCGAAATACATCTAAACCATAGTTATTTCGTTTGTAGTAATTGAAAGCAGTAAGTATATATGGGCTGTTATGACTCTGTATTAGGTTACTCTGAAGTTATGTGTTGCTTCCATGGCTTGCTGGTTTTCCCCCTTTCCTTTACTACCCTGTCTCTGTTTTTAGTTAAATCCCATATTGTGTTCTCGTTGGGGTACTGAATGTTTATTTCAACATGGGTAGAAGTCACCCTGTTTGGCCCCTGTTTCCTGTGTTTTGGTAAGCTCGGCATGATAGTTGAACGTGTGCTGGTGTAGTGTGGCTCACATTCGATGCGATTTGGGTATCTGTGCATTGGGGTTGTGTTCGGGGTATGATGTCAAATCAAGGTCACAATACAATGAATTCGAACATGGCCAACATTACTTACCATATAACTTATGTTGATGTCAACTAAAATAGTAAGTTGACCCTAAATGTATATACACTGAAAAGCCAAAAAAACCGGTACACCTGCCTAATATCGTGTAGGGCCACCGCGAGCACGCAGAAGTGCCGCAAGACAACGTGGCATGGACTCGACTAATGTCTGAAGGTATGCAGGAAACAATTCATACCATGAATCCTGCAGGGCAGTCCTAAAATCCATAGGAGTGCGGGGCGGTGGAGATCTTTTCTTAACAGCAGGTTGCAACGCATCCCAGATATGCTCAATAATGTTCATGTCTGATGATTTAGGTAGCCAATGGAAGTGTCTAAAGTCAGAAGAGTGTTCCTGGAGCCACTCGGTAGCAACTCTCGGTGCGTGGGATCTCACATTGTCATGCTGGAATTGTCCATGTCCATCGGAATGCACAATGGACATGAATGGGTGCAGGTGATCGGATAAGAGGCTTACGAATCTGTCACCTGTAAGAGTCGTATCTAGAGGTATCAGGGGTCCCATTTCACGCCAACTGCACACACCCCATACTATGACAGAGCATCCACCAGCTTGAACAGTCCCCTGTTGACATGTAGGGTCCATGGATTCATGAGGATGTCTCCATACCCGTACATTTCCATCCGCCCGATACGATTGGGAATGAAACTCGTCAGACCAGGCAATGTGTTTCTTTCTAGTCATCAACAGTCCAATGGCAGTGTTGCCGGGCCCAGGCGAGGCATAAAGCTTTGTGTCGTGCAGTCAACGGTACCCGAGTGGGCCTTCGGCTCCGAAAGCCCATATCAATGATGGTCCGTTGAATAGTTCGCACGTTGGCACTTGCTTATGCCCCAGCATAGAAATCTGCACCAATTTGAGAAAGGGTTGCACGTCTGTCACATTTAATGAATGATTGTCGTCAGTCATCGTTTTTCCCCTTCTTTCACGATCTCTTTCCGGCCGCAGCGATGTCGAAGATTTGATGTTTTACCGGATTCGCGATATTCACGGTACACTTGTGAAATGATCATACCCGAAAATCCAAATTTTATCGCTACCTCGGAGATGCTATGTCCCATCTCTCGTGTGCCGACTATAACGCCATGTTAAAACTCATTTAAATCTTGATAACCTGCCATTGTAGAAGCAGTAACCGATCTAGCAACTTTGCCATTACTTTGTTACTCTGATTGGTTCCATACCTCCGTTATTTGCATACCCACGCCTATAACAGTTTTTTTGGCTAACAAGTATATAATTTACAATTTTCATAAACAATAAATTTTACGTATTTCTACATTTATTGTCAGATTTCTTAAAATGTAAATGTAAACGACTTAAGTTCACACATTCGCTAGAAAAATAAATAATAAAACTTAAGCTGTAACAGTGCAACAAAACTATTAAATAATTAATAATTTACTAAATATTAAAAAAAAAGTTAACTTACCCATGTTAGGCTCCTGCTCTTTGGTTATATTGGGGATTTTTAAAAGTAATAAGGTTTGCACTTATCAGTTTATCAGGTGTTGAGTTTATTTTCCTTATGTGTACTATGGTTTTTTTTTAGAGATGTCTTTGTTTTGCTTTGGGAATAATGTTTATTTGATTTTGAAACATTGGTGTTTTGAATTAAACTTGCTGGATTGGATATTTCGTATAGTGTGTTAGATGTCCTATATGTTTCGTCGATTTTAATCGCTGAAAAATGACGGACGTAAATATAAGGCAACAGAAGCTAGAACAACAGGTATCCATAGTTTATAATTTTTTATGTTTGTGGTTATATCCTTGTAACGTGATATTAGTTGGAAGGTATTTGGGTTAATAATTAGGAAAACTATCGTTACCTTGGTTTAGCATCACCAGTTCAAGTTATTTTTATGCCTCTTGTTTTAGTAGGTTTATACGTATAATAATGCCGGAATCTCATGCCCTGGCACTGAACAGCCAATCAAATATAAGATATATCAGACGTAATCTCAACCCTTCCTTATCGCCCTATATTACAGGCCTATTTAGTAATTTTTTGATTAAATACTACCTGCTGGAAAGCAACACGAGATCATTGCCTATTGTTATTTTGGGGGTATTAATATATAATAAGGGCTCTTCTGAAAATAAAAGAAAAAATCACGGAAAGTGGGATATTTCCTATTTCCAGTACTAATTACACAGAACACGAATATACTAGGGACATTTGGTAATTGTTCAGAGTAATGATTTCTGTAAAAAGGAAAAAACCGGAAAGTGGTATAGTTCCACTCTACTAATTACGCAGATCACGAATATACTAGGGGCATTAACGTATGACTAATTTCGCAATATGTGCCCACCTAACCTAACAAAACCTAACCCCACGATACTATTTTACATTTTTAAACTAACCTAGGATTGTTGGGTTTTACACTAACCTAGGATTTTAGGGTTTTAAACTAACCTAGGATAGTAGGGTTTTACACTAACCTAGGATGTTTGGGTTTTATACTAACCTAGGATGTTTCGGTTTTACACTAACCTAGGATGTTTGGGTTTTACACTAAAATACGAATGTAGGATTGCAGGGTTTTAAAGGAACCGTAAAACACACCAAAATAGACACAAACAAACATATTTCGCAAGTTTTTTTAAATATGTTCTACTTATTTTAACACTACGGCCGCTTCAATATCAACTAGGTAAGCTATGCTGAATTCATTAAAACAACTTTTGTTGGCATAAAACGTTTCGTTCATAAACGTAAACAAACTGTCAGAAACAGTCATCTCACAAACTTGTTCAATTTTTAAAAATATGTTGCACTTATTTTAAAGCGATGCCCCTAGTATATTCGTGTTCTGCATCATTAGTAGAGTAGAAATATATCATAATTTAAAATTTTTATTGTGTTTTTCAGAAAAGCCCCTAAACTAGATAATTACCATCAACTCACCTAGGTAGGTGGCGGGTACAATTCCACTGTCCTTGACCCATTCAACTGTCGTGCACCTTACCTCACGTGACAAAACACCACAATCTACTAAAACATCCAAGTAACACCCGCCACATAGGCAAATATTACGCACAGAAGCACTTGTTCTTGCACCCTCCATTCTTAAATCACAAGCCTTCGCACAGTTGTATTCGGACGTCACAACTCACGCCCGCAACAACACAACCGCACCATCTCGCTTCTCAACTGCAACTAGAATATTGTGACGATGACGTCTACAGACCCACAGCCAATAAGCTGACGGCACGATGCACATTTGTTCACCTTACTAAATCATTACTTCACCAAAAATCATGGCGTCCACCGTAAACAAAGCGGCCAAACTCCTCGTATTTTATCTATTTTATGTACTACNAAACTCCTCGTATTTTATCTATTTTATGTACTACGTTCTACATATTTTACCATTACGCCCTCGTCAATATTAAAAAGGTAAGCTGTGTTCAACCCATTTACGTTACTTTTGTGGGTCTACTATGTTTCCTTCAGAAAAGCCTCTGTTCTATACAATTACAGTTGTTACGTTGAAGCTTGGCACAAACAGAAAATTACATTCCATTCACAGTTACTCCACACTTATCTGAAGCCCTGCTAAAGATCTATTTCCAGGATATTCCTCGGCCTCGTGCAAACTAATTAAACACACAGTAAATTACACCAAAGAGACAAACGTTCGTGCACAGTTAGTTCAATAANCGCCTCGTGCAAACTAATTAAACACACAGTAAATTACACCAAAGAGACAAACGTTCGTGCACAGTTAGTTCAATAATATTTTGCATAAGAAATATTTCTTCCTCGGCATTACCAACACTCCTTTTTTCTCTCTGTTTTTATTCATATTAGCCCTAATTGAAAATGAAGTACTATAATTTATAGGTAAAATGTAAGTACAAGTTTAATATAACCAAAAATAAGATCAGGCCTACTTTTATATTAACAGAAGTATGAAGGCAGTTATAAATGGCAATGGAAGGAGATAGGGAAATCTTGAGAGTATAAGTACCCACGGGGGGGGGGGTGATTCAGAGTGATCTTTGGTGGAGAAGGCAAGTACAGAGAGTGGTATCAGAGAGAAGAAGGGCTTTGAGAATCCTGGGAAGGGTCTCAGAGGAGGAAGCTTATAAAGCTATGTTCAGGCCGTAATAGGAATGTGCAGCCGCAGTCTGGGACCCGTATGTGGAGGAGGAAGTGTGGGAACTGGGGAGGGTGCAAAGGGCAGCGAGGTGGGTGGAGGGTACATGGGGAAGGCAGAGGTAAGGATGATGAGAATGTTAGGCCATCCTTATTGAAGGAGTTGGGGTGGAGCTCTGTATGGGACAGGCAAAGAGTGGAGAGACTGGTCGCGATGTACAGGATGGTGAGTGGAGTGGGCATTTGCCCAAGGGGCTGTACAGGGAGAGAGGTGGAAACAGTAGAAAATTTCAGAGGTTATGGATGCGGAAGGCATTCCATGCTGGTGAGAACTGAGAGGGAGTAAGTAGAATGTGTTACGGAAGAAGTTGGTGATGGCGAAGGGTTTTGGGCGATTTGTAGTGGGATAACGGACATAAGAACGTGCACAGACCCCAGTGTTAGCAGGCAGTCGCATGACGAGCATCTCAGTTAGTGGAGAGGATTGGTTACAGTGCAGCGTGCGGTCCTATGGGTTCGCCCTATCGTTGTTGTTTTGCCGTCTTGAGTTACACGGTACGACTTAGCTCCCCGGCATCTACAACAGGAGTTACGTTGCACGTTAAGTCCGACACTCCACTGCAGGGCACGGTCGTAGAAGCCGAGTGGGGCGTGCGATTCTGAACCCCTGCTGGGGTTCACAAGACTATAGCTATTGAAGCTATGCTATGGAAAGCCAAACACACTTCCTGTCTATCAACACAAGAGTCACAAGAACAGATAGTAAGTACACAACCATACAACATACTGGTTTATAATTTCACATTAATAGTAATACCCCTTGAATTTTATTTGCTGATAATTATGTCATATTTGGTTAAATTTCTAGGTTATCTTAAAAAATAATAATATAAGTAAAAGTGGCTAAGAGTCTCATTTGTTGACCACAACATTTCCAAAACAACTTTATAAATTGTAACTCAAGTGATTTTAAGTGTGTATTGTATAATATCAGTGGCAATAAATTATTGAATTTTACCCAATGCTAGGCCTAATTATAGGTTTACTGGAAGTATCCGTGGTCTATAACATTAATAATAATTGTAAATGTGAAGTAAAAACTCAGCAACTAAGGCCTCCTTCACTCTATAATGGATGTGAGCATAGAAACCAAGGAGGTGTGGTAAAATAAGCATCTTTTAAATACGACGCTCGCTGGAAAGCTTTCCACACCCTTGCAATCCATCTCAATGAACAAAAAATTAATTAAAACATTGTGCTGTGTGGAGAAAATTACACAAGTTTTACAGAGCGAGGAAAACTTTGTAGGCCTACCTTTGTTCCAAAGTTTTACGACATATGTTCAAATGTAGCCTATTTGTTTGTTATTTTGCTCGACAACATTTCTATGAGTGGCGATAATCGGTATTCTCCTGTTCAAATTTTTTTTTTACTTCGGGGTTTTAAGATTTTAGTGTGTTCATACACCCTGGAATACCATCTCTGCATTTGTACTTTTATTAGCGCCCCCATAGATTGGGCTCGAACCATCACTGCTTCGTTACATACCCTTTGTAGGTGCCTATTCATTTTTAAGCTGTTCTTGAAAAGTCTATATACCGTTTTGTGACAAACAGAGAATCAAAAGACAAACATTTAATTTGGCGTTTTCAGTTTTCTGAAAAACCTGTCTTAGATATGCTGGCTCTGACTGAAATAGTTAACATGTTTCGAAATATAGGTAGCTTTGTGCGATGAACGCATCACAAAATGAAATACCCAAATTGAACTTTTGCTTGTGTAATATGGACTCGACTGCTGAGAAACAGTTTTCCACCCCTCCTGCCCCGCCGGGGTAGGGGAAGGCAGCCGCTGCGCAGAACGAGAAAGGAGATGGATCTTTGTTCTGTGTCGAACTTTAGGCAGAGGCTGGAGAGTGAATGGGATGAGGGAAGGACTTGCTTGCAAGAGGGCGGTATTAATTATTATTAAAGCACTGCAAACTAACAAATACCTCAAAGGATATAATTTAGTGAGGTCAGTGTTGTAGCGTAAACTACATGTTAGTTTCTGTTTGCCTGCGAGACTGTAACTTTGTTTGTGCTACGGAAACAAAATAATGTGGGAAAAAGTGGCCTAACAAGAATATACTTTAATGAAAGCTTGGTAAAGTAGAAATGTTTCTTATTGTTTTAAGTAATTAAAGTTGGAAGTCTACTGGGCTGACTGCACCTGTATCTTGGTGAGGATGAAGTGGATGCCAGAATGACACTCGTCTTAAATACTCGTAATGGGGTCTTCCTACTTGAAGTGAGTTTTCCTTTCATTTCTTTCAACTCCAACTCTGGAAACCTACTAGAGACTCGAAGGTCTACCAAGACTAGTGCCTGGCAAATTTTATTTGATTCAGCAGAATTAGATGTACGTGATAATTTTTTTTATGGACAGGATTATTTGCATATTTTCGTTTAGATTTGATTCATTCCTAACTGGACTAACAGTACTTTAATTTCACTCTGAGAGAAATTCAAAATTAATTCTTCAATTGCAATTGCATTTATCCTGCTTCAGTAGAATTTGGGTACTAGATGTTTGTAAAATCTGTCTTACTAGTTTTGAGTGCGTCATCTATAATAGTTCATGTAATATTTTCTTAATTAACATTCTGTACTTAAATTATTTATTTATTTCAATAGACTACCCCTAATTTCATATCAGCCAAAACTTGTTGCAGAGAAAGTGTCTGCCCAACGTAGGGGCATGAACGGAATTGGAAAGTTAGGAAATTCACTTTTGCATATTAACAAATCATTTACAAGCTAAGATAATTCAAATACGGTATTTAACGTATGAGTGAGAGGGAAAGCAAAGGTCTATATTTTCTACATAGTATCAAAACTGCTTAGGAATTAAGTATGGTGGGGAAAGGATTAATTCTGATTCCGAAACAGTAAATTTTGACAGTTCTGATAAAAAAATATTCAAACTGAACATTTTATTAATAACCATGGGGAGGTCAGAATTTCATCTAGCAGCCCATGTAACAGCGAGCTCGTAGTAAAAACAAACAACCAGTATATGTTCGAACAGTTATTAAGTATAATGCGGAATGTGAATGCACAATAAGAATTAATATTTGAACAACAAAACACACACCTCCGTACGCAAATTGAGGCATTGAATTTGTGCCTCAAATTTAAAATGTGAACAAGTAAATGAAAAAATTTATTGTCAACAGGCCGAAGTTGAAAAGAGGTTAGTTCAACATAAAGCAGATGTCATGCAAACAGCCATAGCTAAAGCGCACAATGAAATGGAAGCTCTTAATGTTGTTTTAAATTCCCAAATTGATTCTTTTGAAGTCCAAATAAAAACTAACGAGACAGTAATTGGGAAAATTAGTCAGCAAGTGGAAAAAAATGTTGAGTTATTAAATTACATCATTTGAGAATCGCACAGCAGCAAAGAAAATACCGAAGCTAAGATAGCAAACTTCGGAGAAATGATACTAAATTGCGAATGTACTGCCAACAAGAATTTAGAATCCTTAACACACAAGAGAAATGCAGTAATTTGGAGACTAAAGGTAATAAAACACAAGAATCTACTAATGTAAACACGTCTAGTGAGTTACAACCCACAGTAACAGACAGTACCAGGGATGTCAACTTACCTCAGTTCACACCAGAGCTGCAGCACATTGCCAATGTGTCACATCAGCAGGCTACCACGCTAATGAATCCTACTGCCGCATTATTACACCATCCTGCTCGCGACTGGGCCAGAGAAATACCCACATTTGCAGTATAATTCATGAAAACCCAGTTGTAATTTTGAGGTAGTTTGACTAGTATGTTGCATTCTTCGANGAAATACCCACATTTGCAGTATAATTCATGAAAACCCAGTTGTAATTTTGAGGTAGTTTGACTAGTATGTTGCATTCTTCGATCTAGATGACTGGGAAATTTTGAAATGTTTGTATGGCTGACTAAAATCCACATCATATTACTGGTGGTAATTAACAAAATCAAATTTCTCATCATACCAAGAATTAAAAACATTATTTCTAGTGTAATTTTGGAACCTAAGGGTTTAGGGGAATTTGAGAGCACAGTTACTTGCNAAGAATTAAAAACATTATTTCTAGTGTAATTTTGGAACCTAAGGGTTTAGGGGAATTTGAGAGCACAGTTACTTGCCGAAAAGTTCAACCCACGGAGAAATAAGCCACTCGAAGAACATTTCAGCGAGATGCATGAAAGAAATCACCACATGACACCAGAGATAACTGACACAGAATTTGTGTCAGTGGTATCGGGTCAGTTACCATGTTGGCACCACGGGCAGGACAATCTGGTCTTAGTATATCTGAGTTCTGTGAGCAGATACTGCACTTAACAGATTAGAATGAAAGAGTGTTTGTGCAAAAGAACCCACCATTATATCGCAAGTCGCAGCAAATGGATGACAGGTCCGATAATGATCACAATACACACGAACCTCGAACGAATGTATCGTATATCGAACGTAGAAATAATCAAAGTAGACACTGTGTACAACATTATGAATATGACAGACATAATGAGCAGAGACATAGAGGAAACTGGAGAAATAGAAGATGGGATGGTAGTGAGGAAGGGCAGCAGATGTCGACAGATTACATGGAGCAGAGATAGACGCACCACTTGCTGCCTGTACGTCACCACCACAAAACTGACCTCAACAACAGAGTCCACACTATAGGTAATGCCTTCTGAATACTCACAGTGGGATAGTAACCAGTTGCAATCTCAACTCGCACTACCTGTAAATATGCCCAATACTGTTATACAGCAACATGCATCAATACAAAGTTCTGAAACCCAACCAAATATAGTACACCGACATATTCACCATGGTCATCCATGTGAAGTATATTTTGAGAGGCAGACTCCACTAAACCCAACAGCTGTGGAATTTCAACCATGGTATGGGACAAGAACCATCTTAAAACCTACCAGTGGGAAATCCCAAAAAGTTAATAAAGTGGGTTGGCGATGCCAGACTCCGAACGTCAACCCAAAACAAAAATAAGAATATTAAGGTGGCTAATGTTGGCACAGAAATTAACAAAACAATTTTAAGACAATCTCAATAAAATTTATCCAAACTGAATAATTTGTTATCTAAACTAATTAATACAGTTTGGTTGACGGAGTCAGAGCGTGAATTTCTGTTCTTCGAACCTGAAGACTTTGAGGTTAAACCACAAAGCATCATGCCCAGAACTAACACTGACGGTCTGCGGACAAAGTGTGCCTGTCTTGTTACAGGGTAATTATAAAGTCCATGAAACATTTAAAAAAATCGGTACATGTAAATGGTTTAGAAACATGAAATAACTGACACACTACGTGAAAGACAAACTCTCCAGTTTTTTTTGCAGTCTTTATGAGTGTTGTGTGTGTCTACTGTTTGTCACACGGCACACATTTAATCTGTAGTCTATTTCTGCCCATACCTGACCCAGCATGTCAGGAGTGATGGTAAGAACAGCTGCGTGAAGTGGTGTCACAAGTCATTGAGGTTCCGTGGTACAGGTGGGACATGAACTTGATCCTTGACGTTACTCCACAAGAAAAAGTTGCAGGGCGTCAAGTCCGGTGGCCATCGGAGTAGCGTCTGGTCAGCCGGCTTATCCAGCGACGCGGCAACGTCTCGTTCAGGTAACCTCGTACGAAATTGTGGAAATGTGAAGGGGCGCCATCTTGTTGGAAGATTAAATCCCTGCTATCAGCTTCCAGTTGGGGCATGAGCCACAATTGCAGCATGTCAAGATAGGTCACACCGTTGACAGTTCTCTCAGCGAAGAAGAAGGGGCCATAAATTGTCTTGTTGGGCATGGCACAGAACACGTTAACTTTTGGCGAATCCCGGGCATGCTTGAGAGTTGCATGTGGATTCTCNAAGAATTAAAAACATTATTTCTAGTGTAATTTTGGAACCTAAGGGTTTAGGGGAATTTGAGAGCACAGTTACTTGCTGAAAAGTTCAACCCACGGAGAAATAAGCCACTCGAAGAACATTTCAGCGAGATGCATGAAAGAAATCACCACATGACACCAGAGATAACTGACACAGAATTTGTGTCAGTGGTATCGGGTCAGTTACCATGTTGGCACCACGGGCAGGACGATCTGGTCTTAGTATATCTGAGTTCTGCGAGCAGATACTGCACTTTAACAGATTAGAATGAAAGAGTATTTGTGCAAAAGAACCCACCATTATATCGCAAGTCGCAGCAAATGGATGACAGGTCCGATAATGATCACAATACACACGAACCTCGAACGAATGTATCGTATATTGAACGTAGAAATAATCAAAATAGACACTGTGTACAACATTATGAATATGACAGACATAATGAGCAGAGACATAGAGGAAACTGGAGAAATAGAAGATGGGATGGTAGTGAGGAAGGGCAGCAAATATCGACAGATTACATGGAGCAGAGATAGACACACCACTTGCTGCCTGTACGTCACCAACACAAAACTAACCTCAACAACAGAGGCCACACTATAGGTAATGCCTTCTGAATACTCACAGTGGGATAGTAACCAGTTGCAATCTCAACTCGCACTACCTGTAAATATGCCCAATACTGTTATACAGCAACAGACACACATCAATACAAAGTTCTGAAACCCAACCAAATATAGTACACCGACATGTTCACCATGGTCATCCATGTGAAGTATATCTTGAGAGGCAGACTCCACTAAACCCAACAGCTGTGGAATTTCAAACATGGTATGGGACAAGAACATAGCGGGAAATCCCAAAAAGTTAATAGAGTGGGTCGGCGATGTCAGACTCCGAACGTCAACCCAAAACAAAAATAAGAATATTAAGGGGGCTAATGTTGGCACAGAAATTAAAAAAAAAAATTTAAGGCAATCTCAATAAAATTTCTCCAAACTGAATAATTTGTTATCTAAACTAATTAATACGGTTTGGTTGACGGAGTCGGAGCGTGAATTTCTGTTCTTCGAACCTGAAGATTTTGAGGTTAAACCACAAAGCATCATGCCCAGAACTAACACTGACGGTCTGCGGACAAAGTGTGCCTGTCTTGTTACAGGGTAATTATAAAGTCCATGAAACATTTCAAAAAATCTGTACATGTAAATGGTTTAGAAACATGAAATAACTGACACACTACGTGAAAGACAAACTCTCCAGTTTTTTTGCAGTCTTTATGAGTGTTGTGTGTGTCTACTGTTTGTCACACGGCACACATTTAATCTGCAGTCTATTTCTGCCCATACCTGACCCAGCATGTCAGGAGTGATGGTAAGAACAGCTGCGTGAAGTGGTGTCACAAGTCATCGAGGTTCCGTGCTACAGGTGGACCATAAACATGATCCTTGACGTTACCCCACAAGAAAAAGTTGCAGGGCGTCAAGTCCGGTGGCCGTGGTGGCCATCGGAGTAGCGTCTGGTCAGCCGGCTTATCCAGCGACGCGGCAACGTCTCGTTCAGGTAACCTCGTACGAAATTGTGGAAATGTGAAGGGGCGCCATCTTGTTGGAAGATTAAATCCCTGCTATCAGTTTCCAGTTGGGGCATGAGCCACAATTGCAGCATGTCAAAATAGGTCACACCGTTGACAGTTCTCTCAGCGAAGAAGAAGGGGCCATAAATTGACTTGTTGGGCATGGCACAGAACACGTTAACTTTTGGCGAATCCCGGGCATGCTTGAGAGTTGCATGTGGATTCTCTGTTCCCCGTATGCGTGTGTTGTGCTGGTTGACCTTTCCTGAAAGATGGAAAGTTGCTTCGTCACTGAAGATCAATTTGTTTCCTAAGTCGCCATCTTCCAGATGGTTCTGCATGTCAATGCAAAACTGCTGTTGGAGCGATTGTCCTTGTGGCTTGCAGGAGCTAGAATTTGTACGACTTCACTGCTAACTGTTTACGAAGGATTTTCCACGTTGTTGGCTGAGGAGCGTTCAGTTCCGCACTAGCTCGGTAGGTTGACTTTCTGGGACTACGCTGCATCACGTCCCTCACACGGCGACTGTCAGTTTCGACATGCCAGGTCAGTCCAAACTTTTTGCATCGCACAAACAACCATCCTCCTCGAATTTCTTGTACCACTTCGCTACTTTGTTGTAAACTGGTGGTGTCTTGTGTACTTTGCATGGAAAGCTCTTTGCACACGCACTCTGATTTGCAACGAGCAAATTCCAGCACACAAAACGCTTTCTCTACCTGGTTCGCAGCCATTACAGCAACTATGGTTAATGGCGCTCCTGTCGACAGTTTTCACAACTACCCTACCGGCACCACGTTAAAAAAAATCTCTGAGAGTTTTTTTTTTTTTTTCACGTAGTGTGTCAGTTATTAGATGTTTCTGAACAATTTACGTGTACCAATTTTTTGAAATGTTTCATGGACTCTGTAATTATCCTTTATAGTGATGCATAAATTAGCTGTATAGGTGAGAATTTTATACGAGAAATCGAAAACAACGGGATTACTTTCCTTACTCTCCCAGTGCCACGTATAAAATGTTTTGGTGTAACTTCTAAGGCAAACAAGCAAACTATAATATAAGTTGAAGGATTAGGAAATCCAAACCTGGCATCAGTATTAATAGTGAAAGGTTTGGCCAAACCTGGGATCTTAAGAGTACATTTTCTCTGAAAGTATGATATTAAAATTGATTTTTGTGGTTCGTTAATTACTACTCCAGACGATGATTTCGTGCGTAACCCTTTGGAAAGATGGAAAGTTACAGACAAATTCGTAGCTCTACTCAGTAAAGAAGTCCTCGTCTATTGCGTATCGACCGGAAGTACCAGCGATCTAGTATCTACTAGGGAAGATATTTGGAAAGCAGTGGCAAAAATTAGTGGGGTAGACAGTAATCAACAGAGAACTGGTTTAGACAAAACTTACAATGCAAAAATTACTGTGAAAGAAAGGAACTATTTAATAAATGTTCGTACCCCATACCGACAAAATTTGTAACGGAGACGGAAAGGTATTTGCAGCTGATGCTAGATTGGGAAGTTGTGCGCCGAGAGGCCAGACCTTATTCTAACCCCGTAGTTTGTGTGGGTGATAAGGATGGAACTGTAAGACTTTGTCTGGGTGCCAGAAATACTGTTAAGGATCGCGAGAGCCCTGTGCAAACAACTGAGATAATGTGTTTACCCCGNGGCTTGCAGGAGCTAGAATTTGTACGACTTCACTGCTAACTGTTTACGAAGGATTTTCCACGTTGTTGGCTGAGGAGCGTTCAGTTCCGCACTAGCTCGGTAGGTTGACTTTCTGGGACTACGCTGCATCACGTCCCTCACACGGCGACTGTCAGTTTCGACATGCCAGGTCAGTCCAAACTTTTTGCATCGCACAAACAACCATCCTCCTCGAATTTCTTGTACCACTTCGCTACTTTGTTGTAAACTGGTGGTGTCTTGTGTACTTTGCATGGAAAGCTCTTTGCACACGCACTCTGATTTGCAACGAGCAAATTCCAGCACACAAAACACTCTCTACCTGGTTCGCAGCCGTTACAGCAACTATGGTTAATGGCGCCCCTGTCGACGGTTTTCAAAACTACCCCACCGGCGCTACGTTAAAAAAAACTCTTGTAGAGTTTTTTTTCACGTCGTGTGTCAGTTATTATATGTTTCTGAACCATTTACGTGTACCAATTTTTCAAAATGTTTCATCGACTCTATAATTATCCTTTATAGTGATGCATAAATTAGCTGTATCTGTAAGAATGTTATACGAGAAATGGAAAACAACGGGATTACTTTCCTTACTCTACCAGTGCCACGTATAAAATGTTTTGGTGTAACTTATAAGGCAAACAAGCAAACTATTATATAAGTTGAAGGATTAGGAAATCCAAACCTGGCATCAGTATTAATAGTGAAAGGTTTGGCCAAACCTGTGATCTTAAGAGTACATTTTCTCTGAAAGTATAATATTAAAATTGATTTTTGTGGTTGGTTAATTACTACTCCAGACGATGATGTTGTGCTTAACCCTTTGGAAAGATGGAAAGTTACAGCCAAATTCGTAGGTCTACTCAGTAAAGAAGTCCTCGTCTATTGCGTATCAACCGGAAGTACCAGCGATCTAGTATCTACTAGGGAAGATATTTGGAAAGCAGTGGCAAAAATTAATATGGTAGACGGTAATCAACAGAGAACTCTGTATGAGGTTCTGCTACAACATCAAACAACATTTTCAGAGAAGCCCGGTTTAGACAAAAATTACTGTGAAAGAAAGTGAACTATTTAACAAATGTTCATACCCCATTCCGACAAAATTTGTAACAGAGGCGGAAAGGTATTTGCAGCTGATGCTAGATTGGAAAGTTGTGCGCCGAGAGGCCAGACCTTATTCTAACCCCGTAGTTTGTGTGGGTGAAAAGGATGGAACTGTAAGACTTTGTCTGGCTGCCAGAAATACTGTCAAGGATCGCGAGAGCCCTGTGTAAACATCTGAGATAATGTGTTTACCTCGTGGGATAAAGTACACGAGCTCACTGACCTTACTTGTGGATAGTGGCAAATATCGCTCAAACAGTCAAAGCAATATACTACATTTCTGTTTCAACATCAACAATATTTCATCTAAGTAATGCCTTTTGGAATTTGTAATGTGGTGGCTGAATTCACCCGTTACATGGATGTAACACATGCAAACCATTGGCCCGAGCTTACGTATATGACATTTTAATTGTCTCAGAATCATTTGAAGAACACCTGGGACACTTAGACATGGTATTAAGGAAATTGAACGTGGCAGGGATGACCATCAAAATCAGGAAGTCGCAGGAAGTCGCTCTTCTGCAGGAAGGAAGTACCTTTCCTAGGGCACATCCTAATGCCTAACGGCATCCATACTGCTCCAGATAGGCTGAATGCAATTACTCAGTTCCCAGCACTGAGGAATGTAAAACAACTGCGAGCGTTCCTGGGGTTAGCGGGTTTCTATCGTAACTACTCGGACAAAATTGCCCAAATAGCATTACCATTGTTTGCCCTTTTGAAGGAGGACAAGATTTGGCAGTGGGATGAGGAAGAACAAGAAGCCTTCGAAGGGCTGAAAGAATTATTTACGACAGAGCACGTGATTTCCCACTTTATACAGATGCATCTGCACNTTACTTGTGGATAGTGGCAAATATCGCTCAAACAGTCAAAGCAATATACTACATTTCTGTTTCAACATCAACAATATGTCATCTAAGTAACGCCTTTTGGAATTTGTAATGTGGTGGCTGAATTCACCCGTTACATGGATGTAACACATGCAAACCATTGGCCCGAGCTTACGTAGATTACATTTTAACTGTCTCAGAATCATTTGAAGAACACTTAGGACACTTAGACATGGTATTAAGGAAATTGAACGCGGCAGGGATGACCATCAAAATCAGGAACTCTCTCTTCTGCAGGAAGGAAGTACCTATCCTAGGGCACATCCTAATGCCTAACGGCATCCAAACTGCTCCAGATAAGCTAAATGCAATTACTCAGTTCCCAGCACCGAGGAATGTAAAATAACTGCGAGCGTTCCTGGGGTTAGCGGGTTTCTATCGTAGCTACTCTGACAAAATTGCCCAATAGCATTACCATTTTTTGCCCTTTTTAAGAAGGACAAGATTTGGCAGTGGGATGAGGAAGAACAAGAAGCCTTTGAAGGGCTGAAAGAATTATTTACGACAGAGCACGTGATTTCCTACTTTATACAGATGCATCTGCAAATGCCCTGGGTGCAAAACTGGCACAATGTGACGGCAGCGGCATCGAGAGGACAGTTGCGATGGCCAGTCGCACACTAAACAGTGCAGAGCAAAATTGTACTGTAACAGAGCGTGAAGCACTGATGGTACTTTGGGCACTGTTGAAGTACCGGGATTGGCTGTTTGGAGAGCAAATAAAGCTAATCAGGCATTAGCCTGATGATCGGTCAATGTCTAAAAACTGGAAACATTTTTGGAAGTCGTCTTGCGCGGTGTTGCCTACGTCTTCAAGAATACTACGTAATTCAATACATCAAAGGTACTGAGAACTTTGCCGCAGACATATTAAGCAGAATTCCAGATGAAAATTGTGGAAATCATACCACCCAAGCACGAGTCACAATAATTTATTGTAGCCGCGAATTATGCCAAGTGACATCTTTAAGAATTTGAAGCCAACTAAATTTGTAAATCTACGCTTGACAAGTTAAAACAAGCCATGCTGGAAGATAAGATGCACACATGGTATTGTGTGTCGCCTGAAGGTGTTTTGTTCCGACGTACTTNATCGGTCAATGTCTAAAAACTGGAAACATTTTTGGAAGTCGTCTTGCGCGGTGTTGCCTACGTCTTCAAGAATACTAATTAATTCAATACATCAAAGGCACTGAGAATTTTGCCGCAGACGTATTAAGCAGAATTCCAGAGGAAAATTGTGGAAATCATACCACCCAAGCACGAGTCACAATAATTTATTGTAGCCGCGAATTATGCCAAGTGACATGGTTAAGAATTTGAAGCCAATTAAATTTGTAAATCTACGCTTGACAAGTTAAAACAAGCCATGCTGGAAGATAAGATGCACACATGGTATTGTATGTCGCCTGAAGGTGTTTTGTTCCGACGTACTTGTATACGGTCAACCTTTGAAGAAGAATGGAAACCAGTGGTACCAAAAGCTGCAGTGGATGACATTGTTTGGGAATCTTACATCGCTTTAAGCCATGTTGGGATCAATCAAACATTTGAAAGCTTAAGAGCCTGCGTCACCCGCCATATTGGATTTTAAAATTTATTTCTTCCAAGTTGAAATTTAGGACAATTTATTGAAAAATGTAACAATAGAAGCTTAGCTAATTATTTTACCCATTATTATGGACATAGTATATGAACTATTAATGCGTAACTTAATGCAATATTTTATATATTAATTTATTGTTGACTTTTAAAGACAACCAGGGAACCCCTATTATCAATTGGGTACAAAAATTTGCACAGAGCCGTGCAATGTAGTGCTTCTATAATGAAACCTTTTCAATAAAGACCCTGACTCTTCTGGAATGACACTAAAGCAAATAAGGTTGACACAGTCTCTTAAAACGTCAGGTATACTGGTCTAAAATGCAGCAGNGTGGATGACATTGTTTGGGAATCTCACATCGCTTTAAGCCATGTTGGGATCAATCAAACATTTGAAAGCTTAAGAGCCTGCGTCACCCGCCATATTGGATTTTAAAATTTATTTCTTCCAAGTTGAAATTTAGGACAATTTATTGAAAAATGTAACAATAGAAGCTTAGCTAATTATTTTACCCATTATTATGGACATAGTATATGAACTATTAATGCGTAACTTAATGCAATATTTTATATATTAATTTATTGTTGACTTTTAAAGACAACCAGGGAACCCCTATTATCAATTGGGTACAAAAATTTGCACAGAGCCGTGCAATGTAGTGCTTCTATAATGAAACCTTTTCAATAAAGACCCTGACTCTTCTGGAATGACACTAAAGCAAATTAGGTTGACACAGTCTCTTAAAACGTCAGGTATACTGGTCTAAAATGCAGCAGTCTACAGGATGATTCTAAAATCATGGGACAAACATTGAGGGGTGGTAGAGCTCACTAAAACAAACAATTATTGTATAGGAATATATGGGCGGAAGTGACGCGTTGAGGCACAAACACACAAACATAACACATTAACGGAAACATAAAATATTCATTAGCAGCGTACTTAACGAGTGATTCCGTACAGAAAATGTTAAAACAGTTGCTGGAAATGCATCCACCAACAGTCACGCATGCTTGGCGACCTCTACATATGGCGTGATTGGCTGACAATGGTGGCAATAGTTGAGGGCAGTCAAACGGTGCGCCAGTGACCTGCTGCATCAGCGCACAAAGCATTTACGCCCATATATTCCTATACAATAATTGTTTGTTTTAGTGAGCTCTGCCACCCCTCAATGTTTGTCTCATGATTTTAGACTCATCCTGTATAGCTACAGTCGTTCCTTCATGCGACACGTTCCAGAAAACAAAACATGCACAAAAAAAAACAGCTAAAACTTTAGTGAGTAAGTTGACGTTATTCATTGAAGAAATAGGAAAACCGAAGTATTACCGTCACATTAAGTTTACTGGCGAAATTTGGCAGTTAGGTTTAAGGAAATTAAATATTGTACCAACTACTGTATCAGCTTGACATCTTCAAGGAAATACAATCGAGAGACGAATGAAAACACTTTGAACAATGCTGCATATTCACTGCCACAAATCTCAGCAGAATTGGTGTGATAAACTACCAATCACTGAGCTAGTCATGAATCATACTATACATTAACTGGACAGCCATTGGGTAACACTAGAGTAACCCAAGACTGTTACACAACGAAAGGAACTCGCATCTGAGACGACGCATACATCAAGTCTGCTTCAGTCAAATCAATCAGAGCTTGATCCTTTACTTAATGACCAAATTTCCTGTAAATTGCAATTTATGCAACACTTAATCTATGATTTCATGGTCAGTAATATCTTAATTTGTTAAGTTGAAATAATGTATGACTGTGTAGAACAGTGGATATGGTTCTTGCTTTGTGAATGTGAACTGCGGGTTCAAATTTCACGTGTGCTTTCAAGATTTTTTATTATGCCTATTTCTTTCGACTACAAGTACATGTTAATGAAACTAGTTTTTCCTTAGTATTTTTTCCATAATTGCAAAAAAAAAGATTTTCTTTGGAATTTCTTTGTACATCTGACTCTCTGTCCTGTATATTGGAATACCCCAGGATGGAGGACGAAAAAATTAGTATACTGATAATCTTATTATTCCATGTTGATTTGTTAATTTTTCGTAGCCCGTCCCTATGCACTGGTATTATGGGCTGGTTTCATTTTGTTATGCCACTACTGCCTTTATAATGATGATAAATTTGTATTTTAGCGCTAGATTCATTACAAAAATACATTATAAAATAGTTAAAAAAAATTTACCCAGACAAGATTTAAACATAAGCCCTTGTGCACCTCAACCCACGATGTTACTATGCAGCTACCGATACACTTACCTCGAGATAATACCTTACTGTGCATGTTTTATAAATATGATTTGTATTGAAATTCTCTTCAGATGTATTAATATCACGTCTGGGAAGAATCTGTTTTCAGAGAAGGCATTTGATTCACACAGAAAGTTGAAGGGCAATGCTGCTGCTTAACCCTAATGTATTATGATTATATTTCCTTTGAAATATTATTCACGGAATATTTCATCCATTAAATTGGCATATTTTTGCTTCGGCAGATTGACAGAATCTGCCTTAAACTTATTTTTTGTGTTTCGTAAACTTCATCTAGCTTTCACTTACATGTCTTATTTTAAGTTGGCCATGTTTCTTTTTGACTTTAATATGTCGTTAGTCCCACCCTAAGTCTGGACTAAAAGTTAGATCGTACTAAAGCAAGATGATCCCCGGACTAGCAATAATAAGGTTCCCTGAATACGATCAAGTTTGGTCGGAAGATGATCTTCCCTTAGTCCGGACTAAAGACGACTATGAATAAGGCCCATGATGTCCAAGTTCAGACAACAAAACTCTGTTTTGCAATATTCATAAAAATGTGAATACTTTTCGGTAGATCATTTTACATATTACAAATGAATGTATTTTATGTGCCTATTTTTAAAAATATTCCATGGCATTAAAATTAATACATATATTCCTTATCTCTAACCTCTGAGTTGATTATAGGCAAAATGGCTGCTTAACTTTCACTGCAAGTTTCAGGTTTTTAAACCCATAAAATTCAAGATTGTTTGACTTCAACTTGGACAGTTCCATTGTGTCGGGCTGCGTAGGAAACATCATGTCAATAAGCAAACGTAAACCCAAATGCTCTTCAATTGTTTAGCTGCGTTTAGTGACGTTTAAGTGCCTGTGTTAACCCGAAGACATGTCAGATGGATTAAATTTATCCTTTGGGTACGGGAATATAGTACAAGGGGACAAAAGCGAGAAGGCTTAATGCAGAAAGTTGGGGATAGTGAGGACGTTGCTTTTTATAACATACGTAGTTAACTTCTTTTAGCAACCATTGCCATGATGTAATGCCCTATCATTGACACTGGATTTGTTTATGTAATAAATGCATGTAATCTGTCTGACTTTTTATGTTGGTGATGATAGGATAATTCCACTGGTAGGCTACATGTATGCCAGCCAGTGCCATGTTTTGAGCTTCGCAGCGTCTCCAAGTACATGTCGGTCAGTAGCAATTAAAACTACTGACGTATTTTCAAGGAGAAAATAATATGTGATAAACCACAAAATTATTCTGCGGGATAACACCGAAAGTAGAATTACACCCAAATTACTAAGTGGGGGCCACAGTTGTGCAGACTACTCGCCTCCCACCAAGGCAAACAGAGCGCACTTCTCAGAGGGCTCGTCTGGATTTCCGCATGTGGGAAACATGACTGATGTTACCTCTGGACTACGGGTTTTCTCAAGGTAATGCCAGTTTACCCTGATCTTGCATTTTGCCACCGCTTCATCTTTGTCTCATTTCAGTGTAACCAGTGGCATTCAACACCTCACTGTAAAGTGCCATTCAAAACTTCTCCATTCTTCAGCATACAAAGCTCCACCAAACCCTACAAACTACAAAATTGATATGAAAATTTTTCAAAAACAATTGTCAAAGAAACTAGCATTTAGTAAAATTTGTGTTTAGAAACCAAGTGTGTGTACATGGAGCAGCTTTTGTCTGTCATTTTGTAAGATAGCGCCGCGTGAAAAAGAACATTTTTATGTAATATCTGGAGAAACAATTGACAGATTCCTATGAAATTTAGCAGACAACGAGTACTGCAGCAGGTGGTGTAAACTGGTATGTTTTAGGTAGGTCATGCACTTATTTTCAAAATGGTAAGTATAAATATTTGAGCTCAGTATATTTTATTAACTAATCAAGTTCTAACTTAATTTTGGTATACTGGCAATATCTATTACAACCATTGAATTTGTCTATACAGAGCCTCGTTTCTCTGCCATTTTGTAAGATAGCCTCACAATAAAAAATGAAGTTTTTGTGTAATTTCTCGGGGAACAATCAACCCATTCTTACTATATTTAGCGAAGTAGTTGTACTGTGGTATTAATATAAGTAATATCTTTTAAGTGTGTCATGTATTTTCAGAATGGTATTTTAGCTTATCGTGCTATATCTACGAAACTATGTAATCATTTTTAACCTACCTTTGTATACTCACAGTATTGAGCCATCGCATGTGCTAATACATAACTTTGGTTCTCCATTTGTGAAGATTGTAACTTGTAAAATGCCATATCGTGAGGACCAATCAACCGATTCCCACCAAAAGTTACTCGCAAGTATAGTGCTCTGTTATGGTACTTACTGACATGTTTCAGGTCTTGCCGTCTTGTATATAATGGTGTTAATATAAATAATATAGCTTAATATGCTGTATCTGTGAAACAATTCAACAAAATTCAATTCACTAACGGTATTCATTAGAAGCATCAATTATGCACACAGAAATCCAATTTTTTTTCAATTTATTTGCAAAATTGTGCCAGTTGGAAAGTGAACATTTTGTCATATTTATGGATTAGTTCAACTAATTTCCACCAAACTGTGCACACCATAAATACTACAGAATACCACGCAAACTTTTATGATTTAAGTGGCCGAGACACTTATTTTCAAAATGATGACCCTGTAAATATTCTAGGATAGTATATCCTATCATTCAAAACATTAGACTAATAAAATCCTAAGTTAATGCTCAAAATCTGACCTCTGTAATGCAGATCATTACATGCCAGCTTATGGTATAAGGTTTTCTGGGTTCTAGTCCCAGGTAAGGCATGCATGTATTTGTTGCATATGTTTCTGGTTTCATCTCTAATGATATTGCGTTAAACGAAACATCAAGTCCTACCTACTAACTCAGCTTTTAAGAACATATTTAAACATTAATTGCACCCATCTTGAGGAAAAGTAGGCTCATTAGTTATATCAGTAGCTTTTTGTTGTTGTTTCTAAAATCTAACCATGGTGTGATAAGTTTCCAGGTGTTCCACGCTGTTTGAGCATCATTTTTCTCTCTCTTGCTCTTTTCCCAGTACTAAGAACGGTAATAAGCTCTGCTCCGTGGCTTCAGGTGGCATTACCTACAGCACATCACCAGGGTCTCCAGATGTATACTGTAAACCATCTCCTTGGTAATGATATTGGCAGGTTTGTGTTTGAGAAAGTTGTTTGTAATGAGGATTTCCTCACAAGCTAGGGCTGGAGTTCTGGTTGGGACAGGCTGGGGAATTTTTAAAATGTTGGCTTTATTGTTTAGTAGTTGTAATTGCTCTGTGCTTGTTGCTACCTTTCGTGGAAGTACCATCATGATGAAGATTTGTTGGTGGGGAGTGTTGGTCCCCTTGCACAAGTGTATGTCACTGCGAGTCTGACAAGAGTCATCATGCTCAGAGACGTCATTATTGTTTGTTTCAGCGCCAGTTAATGGAGCAGAAGATGAGGCAGAAGAGACAGACGTCTGGCATGGTGCAGGCGTCCGACGTCCACAGTGCGTCGGCCAAGTCGCGCAACGGTTTCCGTTCCCACCCTGTGTCTGGACAGGCGCGGCCTCGTGAATTGCATGGTGTGTTATTCGTGTTAGTATTAGGCGTAAGTGTCGTTAAAAAAAAATATTGTCTACTGTAATCTATTTCGTATAAGAATTCCTTTATTTTTCAGCCAGTGTGTGGCAACATGTCAAAAATGAAATTGACATCATCCCATTTACAAAATCCTGTATCATCTGATGCGTGAGCAATTGAAAGAGGTTTCATATTGTCTATTCTGACATCCCTGACAGTCATTGGTGAAATACGTGGGCAGGAAAGAGTTCTGAGACAAAATGTATTTGTGTTTTATTTTATGTAATTACAAAACAGCTGTTATTAGTGTAACAAACAAAACTTTGTTTTAGAATAACGTGTAGATGTTTCAAATGAAATGGAACTTAAACCGTGTGTGATAGTTAAGTTTAGTTTGTTACTGCTGAGTATTAATTAAAGAGGCCGTAGATATGTCGCAGATTATTTTGCAAATATTTCTACATCAATTTGAAGCAATATATTTCAAACCCGAGTCGTTTTGGCCCTGTACAAGATGAAAATGTACTTTTAAAAGGACATGATAAATAACTTTTGCGATACAACTTCAGAGTAGGTGACTCGTGTTTTATGTGTACAATACAAATATACAAACAAATTCCTAGAAATTTATATTTTCCACGAGCTGTATATATATTCTAACATATCATATTTCCGCAAGTAGCAATTCTGCTTTCTAATAATTTTTATTACAGTCTGTTATCACAGAATCTTTCTGAGACCAGCTCAGCATTTTGTGTTTTCTGTCCCCTCCAGTGTCNAAATAACTTTTGCGATACAACTTCAGAGTAGGTGACTCGTGTTTTATGTGTACAATACAAATATACAAACAAATTCCCAGAAATTTATATTTTCCACGAGCTGTATATATATTCTAACATATCATATTTCCGCAAGTAGCAATTCTGCTTTCTAATAATTTTTATTACAGTCTGTTATCACAGAATCTTTCTGAGACCAGCTCAGCATTTTGTGTTTTCTGTCCCCTCCAGTGTCGCCAACCGGGCATGAAGATATCCCCCTAGATCTTAGCTAAATACCCCTAAATTTAATGAAAATCCCCCAAGGAAAGTAAAAATACCTTAAATTTTTTAAATGAAACTTTACAATATAATTTAATACACATGTCAAAAAGACTCAAGAAAATTCACAAAGTACACTGAAATATATAAAATACTGTTAAATTACAATTAAGTATTGTTAAAAGGATAAAATGTTATTAGTGCCTATAATATTTACCCCTTGGGCCTTGCACCTCAACACAGTATAAAGATAATTGAAATCTGTACATTGCAGAGTTCCTCTAAAACAGTAAAATTCGTATTCAGTAGAGAGCTCCATTGCTTTGTTGGTCGTACATAGAAATATTTAATTTCTTCAACATTTCCCGAGAGGGCTGGAACTGATGGCAACATAAATTTTCTCTCATTAAATAGTATCTTGTGATCAACAAACTGTTTGCGAGTTCTAATGATAATTTTTTCTGTAGCATTGCTTTTATGACAGACAATAAAGAAAAATCACGCTCAACAGTAGCATTGAGACTGGTGTTGTTGGCAGTCTGATTGAAAATCTGGCAACGTTGGCAAAATGTACATTCCCAGCTGCATCTTTATCTCCGAGCACTTCACTTCAGAATGAAATTGTGTTAGAGCCATACTGCCACAGTTTGTTTGACTAATTATTTCACCCAGGTGCAATGTCATGTAGTACTCCTTGTACACCTGGGCTGGGGAAACTGGAGGCGAGCTGAATAATATCTGGTATGTTATGAGACAATGCTTCAGGTGAATGCAACATTGCCATCATTTTCAAAACAACGTTTCTGTAATTCACGACAGAGTACAACTAAAAAATTCTTACACCGATCACGGACGGACATCAGCGTATTATTCAGGTTTAAGTGTCCGACCGACACGTTCAAAATCATACCCAAAGTACATTGCCGATGTATGCATTAAATGCTCTTCAAAATTGAACTGTGGGCAGTCTGTGTCCTTTTGTTTTCCTAATTGACCAGGCACAAATAATTTATTTATTGTAGATTTAAACAGGAGGAAAACATCCTGTAGCAATTTTACTGCTTCTATGCTTTCACTTTGAAAAAGCACATTAGCTTTACAAACAACTTTTAACTCATTTCTTAAGAACAGCAGGAAATCCTTGTAGGCAGAACAATCCATAATATTGCCTACTTGATCAACCATGTGACATCTGTCTTCGCTTCTTGCAGGATCAAATAAAAGTTTTAGTTCATCCCACTGTTCCAAAATTGTTTCAATGGCCGAGTACCTAGCAAGACAGCGAGTACCACACAGACTTGAAATTTTTTTTCGGATTCCCAGTTTTATTAATAGTTTCAAATAAATCTTTGTGCTGTATGAAAAACAATGATGTGTTTCTCGTGTAAGAAATTCTAACTGACGTGGATACACTTGAGATGCTTTTTCGGAGCAGAGGCAACGAGAAGGGCAAACACATTTCACGACTATTAAGTCAGCAACATCGCGTTTCAGAAGAGCTGCTACAGACATGCGAGGTCCGACCATTGCACTAGCGCCATCCACACACATCCCTACCAGGTTCTGAAGCTTGAGTCCATCACTTTCAAGTTTTATTTTTTTGACACTGCATATAGTTTCGGCATTACAGGCAGTTAATTGTAAAATGCAGTATAGAAAGTTGTTACAATGTCTTTTTTTGAATGCGAAAACTACTTTATCATAATACAAAGTAAATTTTGTGTTGACAGGTCAGTGCTTTCATCAATGATTAAAGAATACGCAGAATTTCCTATGTCTTTGATTAATTCTTCCTGCAAGCTTGAACTGATTACATTTTAAATTAGCATTGTGCATTGTGTACAATGAAGTTTGACATTTTTCAAAGAACTGAAAAGACAATCTAGTGATGGAAGCAGTTCTCCCAAATGATCGACACTTTTTACTGATGAATGCTGAGCAACGTAAACAAGTCTTATGGCCGTTACTGATGTCCCTGAGTGGTTGAATCTTTTGACATTATTTTGCAATTCTGTCTGCTTTAATTTTATCTTCGTGTTTTTTACTTTTAGTGTGGTTTACCAAATCTTTCTTGTGTGCCTTAAGACATGTTTGGCAGTATCTGCAAAATACAACAGTTTCTTTTCCTGGTGGGTCAGGTGCCAACCAATCTGAAACTCCAAGAGAGAATATTAAATAATTCTTGGTGTTCTGTGTAATTAGAAACAAAAGTATGGTCTAATACTAGTTTGCTAATAGGTGATAACGTAAACAATTTTCATAGGAGGAAGTTTATACAGTTTAAATGTTATACTTTTTCTTTTGCATTTTTTCTTAAAGCATGTGTTGGTGAACAAGGCAAAGTCAGAAGGCACAAACAAGTCCTTGTTAACTACTCTTATAACATAGTGAAGGTGCCCTGTACCAATTATAACTGCACTTGTCCCGAACTAGCTAAAGACCGTGCTACAATCAGCGTGTGAAGTACTTACATGCTGTTCTAAAGTGTTTCCACGTTCAGTAACGCCACACACAATAACTCGCTTCCCCCATCAACACATGTTACAAACATGCACTTGTTTATTTCTAACGCAGCCAAGTAGGCGAGTGAGAGTGACAAAACAGCATTGTAACTGAGACCTTCAACAAAGAAATATTATGCTTTAAAATTTCAAGGTGTTAGTTTGTAACAGCTTATGTCTTGCTATGTGGATAAATTATAGTGAAATTCTTGTGTGTTGCGTTCTGCATTGCNTTGTGTGTTGCGTTCGGCATGGTTGTATTTTTTTGTTTTTACAAACCCAGCCTTACGGGATTGTTGCGGAAACATTACGGCGATTGTAATAGAGCCTTTATACTCTTAAAAAAAACCCAACATTTTCATGCATCTAAACATCAGTTCATATGAAAATACCTTCACAAAAACAGTCCAGATCACCTTAAAGTCTTTCAGCCACAATCTACAATTTTTCATAGCTTTCAACAATACTTAGTAAATGGAATCAAACTTCACAAGACATTATGTACATATTTAGGTTAAAATCGGGCCAAATTCTATTCCAAACTCACTCCTCCATGTGGTGAAATTCTCATCACTTAAAAAGTTCTTACTTAGATATCTAAATTTTCGTACTTATACAGTATAATTTCGCTCGTCCTCAAATGTAAACAAACTGTCTTGCACTGTTCACATAACAACAGTTAAATAATATTTAATACCTTGAAATGTTTATTAAGGCTCTCTTTCAACTTACAGTATACATGTATAGCCTACATATGTCAGAAGTTTCTGTTCTGTTGTTGGCTGTGGTCTATGTATTTTAAAATGAGTGAAGTATTTCCCCAGTTCACTGGGCTGATGACAATTTGTTTACTGTATTTGAAGAATGTGTTATCAATTCATAAACCTAGCAGTATGCAACAGTGTTTTCAATGACACTTTGACCCAAAAGATTTCACAATTTTCCAATGTCCCTGAATATACACTATCAAAGAGGAGCGCACTGTCTATATATTTAACTACAGTTGTTTGTTGTGTTATCTGCATTGAATTCATCTTAGTTTTAAGCTTACCTTTCAGTAAAGGTTGTCTCCCAAGTCTTTGAATATGTTGTACGTATTTTTTTTTTGTTCTTCGATGCCATCCTACCCACACAAGCGTCNCTGTCTCCCAAGTCTTTGAATATGTTGTACGTATTTTTTTTTTGTTCTTCGATGCCATCCTACCCACACAAGCGTCAAGATGCAACAATATTCCTATCAAAAATTAGTGAACACTTACATGCACATTTTACAAACACAATACCACAATATCATTGCCGACTTCTGGCCTTTGTTTGTGACACAGCAGTCACAACAATGTAAATCGTGAATGCATCGTCTGGCTGTTGCACTCTTAAAATAGTCCATAGAAAAAGAGTTGCAAGATGGTCATTCTGAAACTTAAANATGCATCGTCTGGCTGTTGCACTCTTAAAATAGTCCATAGAAAAAGAGTTGCAAGATGGTCATTCTGAAACTTAAACATCTCATTTCCCCCTAAAAAATTCTCTAAACTTTTTATGCCCCCAAAACTTCCCCACAACGTGTGATTTCCGCTTAAATTTGGAGGGGAAACACCCAAGTTGGCAACACTGGTCCCCTCCCAATTCAGCAACAAAGCGTAAGAAATGTTATTTATTTATTAAAATCACGCATAGTTTTGCTATGGAATAATTTTTGCAGCAAATAATATTTATGTTAATGTGGTATATTGTCATCCAGGTGCTCTCAGTACCGCGGTATATTTTTAAATAGCCTTGTTGTGTTTACGAAGTGTAAACTGCCCGATATCGCCTGTTTGATGAGCTAACGTCCCTTTCAATTNATGCATCGTCTGGCTGTTGCACTCTTAAAATAGTCCATAGAAAAAGAGTTGCAAGATGGTCATTCTGAAACTTAAAAATCTCATTTTCCCCTAAAAAAATCCCCTAAACTTTTTATGCCCCGAAAACTTCCCCCGGACCTGTAATTTCCGCTTAAATTTGGAGGGGAAACACCCAAGTTGGCAACACTGGTCCCCTCCCAATTCAGCAACAAAGCGAAAGAAATGTTATTTATTTATTAAAATCACGCATAGTTTTGCTATGGAATAATTTTTGCGGCAAATAATATTTATGTTAATGTGGTATATTGTCATCCAGGTGCTCTCAGTACCGCGGTATATTTTANATTGTCATCCAGGTGCTCTCAGTACCGCGGTATATTTTTAAATAGCCTTGTTGTGTTTACGAAGTGTAAACTGCCCGATATCGCCTGTTTGATGAGCTAACGTCCCTTTCAATTGTGAAATTCTTTATTATTGTGAATGAAAACATGCTGTCAAACAATTTCCCAGAATTCCTAATACTTCCAAGTTTCACATACATACGCTATAACGTCCAAACTGCTACTTCATAAGAATAACAATTAACGTCTTATTAAAGACGTCAAACCAAATTGACAGTGTAGAACAAACGATGCTCCACGTTTTACGACGTGCTTTTGTGTGGACACTGTAAACACCTAGCCACACGACTCTAGTTCGAGGTGTATTCAGCGAAACAATTGATGTAGTTACAAACACAAGTCTAGGCTTTTGATTAGAATAAAATTTAACGTGTTTGTGATACAGTATTGAATTTTAATGTGGATAATGTTNACAAGTCTAGGCTTTTGATTAGAATAAAATTTAACGTGTTTGTGATACAGTATTGAATTTTAATGTGGATAATGTTTCAAATATACTGCAACCAAATGAATGGAATTGACAGAAAAATTGTAGTAATGTGATGAACATATTACCCTCATAAATCAAACAAAGACTTTTAATATAGCTAATTTTCTTTGAGCATTATGATGTATTATTTCTGTTTTCTGGGCAAGAAAGCTATTTTTAAACATATTTTTCAAGTAAATAAGCTATGGATCTTAATCACCTAATATCCGTTGCAGCGATAAAAAATTCTACAGCAAAATCAATTCTTTCTCATTATCTATGCGTGAGCAGCTAAGCGACATGCGTTGCTGTAGGTGTGTAGGGAGGCTTAACGTCTCATCGACATCCGTCATTACAGACAAAACATGGTTTGATAGTCAGACGGAAACCACTTGGTGGCGGAGGTATACGTAGCATGTTTGTTTACAAATTACTACTTCTACACGATCTGTCAAAAAAGGAACTCTTATATAAAATTGACTATATATCCTTGGCATAAAAAATATGTTTATTAATGTAACAATTTCTAAGAAAATAGTTGTGCTAAACAGAAGCAAACAGGGACCTGGAAATTGCTAACACAAAGGCTTCTTTTTCAAATTCCTAGAACAACACACATGGTAACACTCGTGAGAGAATTCCGTAACAAAACAGTATTTGTTATCTCAGATCGTAAAAGTACACAAAAAGGCAACCATTTAATTAATACTTTTAAATATTATATGAAGCCACTTATAGAAGTTCTCAAAAACATTTTCTAGTGATAATTTATTAATCTGNAATACTTTTAAATATTATATGAAGCCACTTATAGAAGTTCTCAAAAACATTTTCTAGTGATAATTTATTAATCTGTTGCTTTTTGAAAGTTGATTTTTAATGGCAATACAAGAGAATCTAACTTTTCCATAAAAATGAGTATTATTTACATTGNTGTTGCTTTTTGAAAGTTGATTTTTAATGGTAATACAAGAGATTCTAACTTTTCCATAAAAATGAGTATTATTTACAATACAGTAATATTGATTATACAAAACTAAACATGTTTATTTAAACTGTTGTGGCATATTTCTCCATATTAGAGGGAAATTACTACTCTTAAAATAAATTCAAATAGAACGACTGCAATGTGAACAGCGAGGACAGCAAAGTGGCTAATTTTTTGGAAATGGCACAAAAAATCGTTATCATTATTTTATTAGTAGTATTCTCGTTGTTGCATTTTGTTCATGCGAGCAGTGCAGGGACCTGGCTTCAATTCCTGATCACGCGCTGGAGTTCTCCAAACAGGGTTCATCCAGCCTCACGAGGACGTTAGGGAAGCTCTTGAAGTGTTGGTGTGCCTCCGTACAGCCAGACGGCGCCATGTGCTCACCCCCTTTGTCGTCGAGTGTGTTTCATTGTCTATTCCAATATTTAAAAACTGTGCGATTTTTCAACGTAAATAATTTTTTAGGACAGAAACAAAAGTCTCTATTTTTTTGCCAATTTATAAATTTCATTATTGAAACACAAACATGATCAATGAAAATCATCAAAGTCATCAAAAACTGCTGTAAGTAGCCAGTCCTCTGTTTATGGCATTCATTCTTCTATAAAACAGTGTTTTAAACTGCAGTAGCAGTGGTGTATCTTTTCAGAAAAGATTGCTGTATTAAAACCGTATAGTTACCACTTACAATTCTGAGGAAACGGAAGACATGCTATTTTTGTTAATGCTATTTTCCATTGCAGTGACAATACTTCCTTACAGGCAGATGTGGTCTTGCTGCGTTTAGTATTGTTGACTAGGGATTCCCCCTAATCACTCTTATACTGCGGCACCGTGAGTAACTGCCACGTGTGGTGTGATTTGTTGTTTGTTGTTGCTTGGGCCTGACTGTAGCCATTATGTGTCATCTTCTTTTTCATCAGAGGTCGGCAAACACCGGGACTGTTACAGCCGCGGTGGCAATGCTGGTAGCGATCGAGGCAGCTCTGTGGCGGGCGTGATAGTGGTGTCTGTGAAATTACGTAGCAGTTCATGGCACAGAATTGGGCTAGGTGCACATGTATGAAGAATCATTAATAGAATAAAAATATTGCTTCTTGCAATTTACCAATTTCATCCCACATTCCATCTTTCTGTTTTATACCACTGCTGTACTCTGGATGCGACAAATCACACAAGACATGGTGTGTCTTAACTATTTCAACAAATATTTTAAATTCCACTTGTTACCGTGTTACATCACTACGCTACGGTACACTTTACAGTTCGCTCCACTACGACACAAGTGATGTGGCCTGCGGGCAAACTCGACCTGTGGAATCCTGGCCATCGCCGTGAGTGAACGCTGCCCAGGCTGTGGATGATTGTTCACTGCCGGTCTGAAAACGTCTGTTTGGTTGCTTTTAGCGCGTTCTATCACCATGGCCACCACAA
The DNA here is from genome assembly GCA_002778355.1 of Clitarchus hookeri. NCBI lineage: Eukaryota > Metazoa > Arthropoda > Insecta > Phasmatodea > Phasmatidae > Clitarchus > Clitarchus hookeri. The sequence goes on along the minus strand of NQII01003460.1, from coordinate 7,995 downwards.
CTCCAGTTTTCACAGACCTTAAGGCCTAGTTTCAGAAATAAAGTTTTAATTAAAAAGTCATCTATTAAAAACCAATAACACCAAAATCTTATGAAATCTACCTTTAAATTACACCACGCAGGGTTCCTCCAGGTTGGAAAGTCAGGGATAGTCGAGTAACGTCAGGGAAAAATATGTACTGTATGTCAGGGAAAGTCAGGGCAACAGTTACATAATCAGGGAAGTTTATTTATTCTGCCAAGAAATAAAAGAAAAATGTATATTGTGCGAATTAGACAGTGTTGTAAGATTTTATCTCTGGCATTTACAGTTTTTAATATTTTTAGCTGTTACTTATACGCACATCATGTTCAGTAATCCGTTCGATAAAGTCCACATTTTAAAAATAATAACCGCAGTTTTTTACAAGTAGCAGGGAATGTAGAGTTGTAGACAAGGTTGCCAGTGTTTTAATACGTCTTAATTTTTGAGTTGAATTAAATGTTTGCGTGCATTTGAATTTTAATAACAGAATTATTTATAGGAGTGCAGTTTTCATCGCCTTCTCTTGCATCACTGTACTAACCAGAGCCCTTATAATTGTGTATTCATACTACAAAAATTTCTAGAAGACTAAAGGAGGTGGCATTCCGTGTCTCGCGAACTAGCAGTGGCTGTTGGCCTTATGAACAGGCGACATAGTTACTGGGTCTATTTAAACAAATTATCATCATAAACAGAAGGGTAAGGTAGAGGGATACGAGCGAAATATTTTTCAGTGAGGAACAAATTGTGTAACATTATTTCCATGAAGATGTTGTTGCCTTTGGCAGCATGCAGGGCAGATAAGCACCCATAATGAGTGTGAGACACACAGTGCAAGGAGATGGTTATTTATTGTTGACATATTACACACTTGGTCAGAATGCAGCATGCTGACAGTGTGTGTTTGAAATATCACTCACCATTGGTCACTCATAATGTCGCTGCATGTTGCGACGCACACGTTCGAAGATGGCATGGCACTGATGACGTCGGTGGCTGCCATATCCGAGAAGATATGGTAAAAAGAATAGGCAGATTGTGTCTGAATTGTTACTTTATTACTCTAAAGGCACTTTTTCAGCCAAAATGTCATTCTTTACAATTATAAGCACCTAACCTCATCTATGACAGACAATTCAGCATGTCCTTCAAAATACTCATAATGGTTCTGTAAACCACACCGTCTGCTCGTCTGCATTTTGACATCACAACAGACTCGTACTGAACGCAATCACTTCCGTCTGCTCCGTCTTATCTACTCTCCATCAGGACGATCAAAGGGTGAGCAATAAGGGTGTCGGTAACCGCACAGAGGAACTTTTGCCATGACAATCTCACTCCAACAGACAAGCATCCAACCCTTGTGGGGCTGAAGGCAACTCACCACCATTGTGTACGCCCCGTCACCTTGCCACTCTGCGTGCTGCTGACCTGGGTTGGAATCCTGGTCACCTCCTTATGTGGACTGACAAGACAGGAGTGGTGGTTGTCCACCACAGGACCTGTTGCGACCAACCCGGTTACAGCAGGATATGATAATGCGTGTGCACATACGCCGATAGAATCCCCTGTTCCTGCTACTCGTGTGGTTTTAAGTGAAAGAGAATGACATGACCTGTGTACAATTTTTGCATAAGATTTGCTTTGGGTAGGAATATTGTATGTACTTCGGCACCCACTGTGGTGTAGTGGCCGGACAACTCTCCTCCCACCAGAGTAAACTGGGTTTGATTCCCGGTGGGGTTACCTGGATTTACATGATGGACATTGCGGTTGACTGGCTGGTTTTCTAGGGGCACTCCTGTTTCCCGTGCTCTTGTGTGTTCCACTGCTGCTCTATCTTCACCTCAGTTCATCCTCTGTGCCGATGTTAAACACCAACCGAAGACTCTCAACTTTGTTACATTGCTGAGTGTTTGTGTGCATCTTACATAGTGTAAACTGTGGTTCATAGTTTGCATACTCTCAGTGTGACCCACCCAACTGTGGCTTTATTCTCGAAGGGTACGATGGGCCATTGCAGTACACGATGACGCCGGGAAACCCAGACTCGGTCATACCTCTTCATTCACCAGCGTCACAAGAAGATGGCGGTAAGTATGTCATGGAAAGGAACTCAAGTTCCTCTGAAGGAACATAAGTTCCTTATATTTTACACCCAAATGTACATCCTATTGATATTTTGGTCATGTTGAATGCTATACAGGTTTTNATACCTCTTCATTCACCAGCGTCACAAGAAGATGGCGGTAAGTATGTCATGGAAAGGAACTCAAGTTCCTCTGAAGGAACATAAGTTCCTTATATTTTACACCCAAATGTACATCCTATTGATATTTTGGTCATGTTGAATGCTATACAGGTTTTCAAACAGTACTTCCAGTTAGTCCTTGTAACAAATAATCTATTCATTATAACTCCACCAATTCTGGAACTACTTTTGTTAACAGTTTTACAAATATACTATTTTTGATTATAATAACAGAGGTAAAATGTCTGTTCATACTATTTCAGACCTCATGTGGCCACTGAAAAGTTAAAGCAATCAGACCAGTCTGTAAAAACATTTTATACTAACTAGGTAACTATTAAAATAATTTTAACACAACATACGTGTCACTCACACAACAGAACCAAATAAAAAAAAAAACCAAGGTTGTAAAATTTTTTAGAACTAATATAATTGTACGAAACTTAAATCTATCATTGTGTAGTGTAAAAGTCATACACAGCCTTAACTTGAAATGTTTTTCTACAATGAACAAAAAACTAAGATGTAGTTGGCTGGAGCAGACTCACGCTCTTCATTTTGTTAAGTTGCGAACTAAATTGTAAGGACAGCTTATGTCTTTACTTGCATAAAATCTACAGTGACTCAAATTTTTGTTATAGTAGAACGCTGATTTAACAAAGTGTCACTGTTCCTGAAAATCTTCTCTATTTCCCTGTTTTGTTAAATTCAAATTTACATATTTTGACACTCCAACACTGGGTTGTTATAAAAATGTTTATTTTTTTTCCACGTTAGGACAGTGTTTCGTTGTTGATGGTGCAAAATAACACTTTTATTTAAATCAAATACTGAACTAATTCACTAGACAGATGTTCTGCAAATGAAATGCCACCCCACAAGACCATAAACGATCTGTAGTTGTTGAGACGAAAGTTCTAACATTGTGCCACTTTACTTCTAACAAGTGCAAAATCCATTTCTGAAGGCCTTTTTTTATACAAAATTTAGATTATTTTTTAACAAAATTTTAATTTATGTAAATAGGAAGGAGGCTTCTGCCTAAAAATATATTACAGTAAAACCTTGTGAAGAAGTTCCACTTAAGAAGATTTCCTGCTTCATAAGCTTACGTAATTTTCACCTGGTCTATAAAAGATAAGTAATATTACCCTTTTATAAAATTTTCCTGGTCAAAAAGCTCAAATTTTTCAGTCCTTTCTTTCAGAAAAGTCTTATGAGAGTTTTACTGTGTAATAAGACCACAAATGACATCACATTAACGAGAAAAAAAGTTAGTGTGCACTGCGTACCTTATAACGAGTGCAAAATCCATTTCTGGAAACCTTTTTGTACAAAAATTAGATGATTTATTAATGAAACATAAATTTATTTCAAAAAGTAGAAGACTTTTGCATAGAAATATACATCCCACAAGGTCGTGGACCTCGTTTTACCGCCACAAAAACGTAATCATTGTGGCACATACTTCATATATTTTTTTTGCCAGCATACATTTCTAGCCAGTGCAAAATTAGACTTTCTCAGTAAAATGAATTGTTTGTACTCTGCACCACAATCATGTCTTCATTTATCTAAGACTCTGAAGGCTCGTAGCGACGCATGTAGTCGGCTGACACCCATGCACACAGCTGGTGCGAAGGATGTGCAACAGCAACTGCGATACGTGCGCCAGAGAAGCGAGCTGAGTTGTAGCACAGCAGAAACGGGCGCTGCCGGNTCAGAAAAGTCTTATGAGAGTTTTACTGTGTAATAAGACCACAAATGACATCACATTAACGAGAAAAAAAGTTAGTGTGCACTGCGTACCTTATAACGAGTGCAAAATCCATTTCTGGAAACCTTTTTGTACAAAAATTAGATGATTTATTAATGAAACATAAATTTATTTCAATAAGTAGAAGTTTTTCGCATAGAAATATACATCCCACAAGGTCGTGGACCTCGTTTTACTGCCACAAAAACGTAATCATTGTGGCACATACTTCATATATTTTTTTTGCCAGCATACATTTCTAGCCAGTGCGAAATTAGACTTTCTCAGTAAAATGAATTGTTTGTACTCTGCACCACAATCATGTCTTCATTTATCTAAGACTATGAAGGCTCGTAGCGGCGCATGTAGTCAGCTGACACCCATGCACACAGCTGGTGCGAAGGATGTGCAACAGCAACTGCGATACGTGCGCCAGAGAAGCAAGCTGAGTTGTAGCACAGCAGAAACGGGCGCTGCCGGCACACCGTAATTATTTACTTAATGTGTCNAAAAAAAAAAAAAAAAAAAGAATTTTCAATAAAAAGCACAAAACCAATATCTAAAACTCTTAAAAATTGTGTAAAAAATAGCATAAGCGGGCTGTCAATAGACAATGCAGTCAATTCCAATTGTAATCCATAATCAAAATCAAAGAAGAAAATCCAAAAAATGAAAGTAATAAGAGCACTATTGAAAAACGTATCTCGAAGCTTAAACACCGCACACAAAGCCTAAGGAATAAGGAACATGGTGTGGTCACAAAATAAAAGATGCTCATGGGGGGTAAAGAGAACTTCTAGACAAAACATAAGTGAAAGTAAAATTTTGCCAAAAAATAAGATACATTTATGTTAGATAAGGTTGCAAGTAGACCGCCAGGCTACCGAAAATATATAGAAGTAGAGGAATTCAAGAACTCACTGTGCGGTACTTGTCAACAGGCGCGCGCACATGCACACACACACACGCACACGGACGACACATTTCGCTGACTAGGCCAGCTTCATCGGGCAGCAAGTTGTAGAACACTCATTTATAATAACAGAGGTATAAAACGCCTACGATACACGACATACAAGGGAAACAACTAAACATAGGGTGATTTAAAAAAGGTTTGATCCCAAAATGTTTAAATAACTGTGAATAAACTATAGGCAGTGAGGCTTGGTGCAAAAGGGCAGAGGCTCTCACATGTCTGTTGTGTAAATGAGCTGCCCACGAGGCTACTGCATGGCCGTATCAGAAGGTTGAGCACCACGAAGGACTGTGCACTGCCCTTCTATACATGCCAGGACGAGGGAGGGGAGAGCAGGCCAACACTCTTGTTCAGCCAGGATGCACGATGCAGAGTGTCCAAGCGGAGGAAAATTATCTGCAATTCCTACATTGGCACAAGCGCAGATTCGGTCAACATCATCAGCAAATTCATTCTGCAGAAGCAGATTCGAATTGGCACGACTATAGTCAAAGTGTTGCATGTCTGAAAGCCTTGGGATCAAATCTGCATGCATCGCTTCTCAGCATGCACAAGTTTTTTTATTTTGGTCCTTTGAAAAACTATCCGTACAGGTTAGAGTGTTTTTCAGTTTTGACTTAGGTTTATATTCAAATTTGTTTTCGAGTATGCATTTTAGTTATAAAGTACTGTATGTATGTAAATTTGGTATATTAGTAGACTACATATATTATTTCAAGAGAAGTGTACAGTTATGTTTCCCTCAAATTCACTATATCAAGGTTCTAGTGTATTCCTGGATGTATGAGTTAATTAGTAACATTTTCATTTCATGTTAAAAATCAATTCTGGGATGGGCATTAATTTTGAATCTTACAGTTCATAAACAAACATTTTTATACAAACCCAAAAGTGTAGCAAAGCATCACAGTACAAAACATCAATTAGCCTATAGTTTGTTTTTTGAAAGAATTACTTTTAAGGGTACCTATTTTGCAAGTAACATTCATCCTGTTTATTGCAGAATCATATATAAAAAAACACAATTTTGGTTTCAAGCCTATTACTTGACTGTCAACAGTAACAGAACATGTAAACTACCTTGTGCATGCTCACTGTTTTCTGTGTTCACAAATAAGTATTTTAATAAATACAAACCAATATTTTTTTTTGTATTCACATGGTTTGTTGTATTACTCTATTGCTCTCTTATTTACTTTTTGGACACTGGAAACTGAAACAAGTTAAAAATTGCTTTTAAATGTGCTGTGCTTCACTGATATTGTTTGATTATAATAGTAACTTAAATTCAACTTAAACAAAAGCAAAATGCTTTTTCATACATTGACAGCACACCAGTGAATCTGCATTACAGAATTCGTACATCAGCATAATTTTGCAAATCGGCACAGCTCTAACTTCAACACAATTTTGAATTGCCTACAAATCGCCATAGTTTTTAATAAATAAACTTATCTAAATTACAGCACATAAAAAACTAAAGAGAGTACGTGTAAGGAATGTGTGAGCGTAGGAATGCGACACCATCTCCTCCTGCTGCACGGCATACGCACGTAGCTCGCAGCGCCAGGCAAGGCGACGAGCCTGGTAACAGCATGCACAGCATTGTAAACAACAGCGTTATCAATGGCTACCAACTGTTCATCTTGCTAGCATGAAACTTTCTCCCTCCCCCGAACTCACAGTCTGGGCCAGACAGCACGGTGCCTCATCTCAAACTGAACAATTTGAATGCTTTTCCTCTCGCCCACTGACATGATGTTCTTTCTTAAATATACTAACCAGAGCTCGGCAAGAACACATTCGTACGAACCTGCCCACTATATGTTGTTCCTTTTTTGTCTGGAATGATTGAGGAACACATATATGTTATGCCAAATGAACGAAGTTCCATACTA
>NQII01003459.1:203365-273861 GCA_002778355.1 Clitarchus hookeri | reverse complement strand
TTAATACATTTCTAAGTTAGTGTATACAAATCACAACTAAATAACACAGGTAAAAGTCTTGCTTCGTTTCAAAAAGATGGAATTGAAAAGCTAACTTGATAACGTATGTGAAAAGTGCATTTTTCTTTGAAAATAATACGTAATTGGCACTTTACCCAGAAATCTAAAAAAAATCACAAGAAAATCAACATTACATCAAATTGTTTTCTTAGGGAACTATTCGCATCACGTGAAATAAAAAGAAACAATCCTATCCCAACGCCAAGTTAGATGAAACCTCACTCTGGAAGATACTGCAGCTTGTAAAACAAAGGTAACCATCTCACGAAGCCGTCTTATCACAGAGCAAGTAGTGACTGCCAAAAGATTTGTCATCATAAACAACGACAATTTATTTATTTTCCACCAGAATAACCCGCTTTTTGCAGAAGAAGGCAATAAAAAATAATTCTTCGGTTACTGTTTCTGTACGTGTTTAACTTTATCGCAACTTTGTAAGTTAAATACTCGTAATCGAAGCATGAGCATTTGTGGGCTGTGGTCGTAGTTTAATATACCAATGTCATAAGAAAGATCTTAAAATATTTTGTAATATAATCACAATGTCACATATTTTCGCCCCATAAAATTTTTTTTAAGTTATTTATTTTGTTAATATTGAAATCCAGCGACAGAAGATTTCATCTGTAGTAAGATATGTTTGCCGCTTAAATAAATAATACCTGTGGTTTTTAATTATTGATTTACGAATTATTTATAGTAACGAATTTTATTTTATTAAAAATATCTATAAATTCCTTCTCTGTTCTTTTACGTCTATATTACTTTAATAGATAACTAGATGTTACCCATAACGATAAACTTACAATTACAAAACAAGTGACTAAAGAAATAGTCCAAGAACAGAATTTTTTACAAAATTCTGTTACTAGAAACATGCCTTATTGAAACGTACTCGCCAGTCAACTTTTACATTTTTATTCTTATTTGTGACTTTTCAGTCTTTAAATATCAATCCGCAATGGTATATGCTATTATTAAAGGTACGCCAACTTTGCACATTCTTTCGGGGGGTAGGCTAGATTTCAAGAACATATACTCTAGTGTTCTGTGTTTGATTGGTCTACGGTAATTTTGACATGTCCTGTTCAACTCTTTGGCCAGTAATAGAAAGGTATAGTCTGTTCACAGTAAATTGAGCACTTTCGAAAGCCCTGTTTAAGATCTACGTGTATTAACATTGTGTATTCTTCCGCCATATATAGAATTAACGTTGTCGTGGGCCTGAGCACTTTGTTTATGCGTCGGTCAAGAGACACAGTGGAATTATTATTGAAGTAAGTATTTCACAAATCCGCTAATTCATACTCTCATGCATTAAAAAAAAAGCAATATAATTTATTTTAGTTTTCACAGATGTTTACCTAACACTTTTAATTCAACGTTAAGACATGAGACTAATTACCTTCCTATAAAAAAAAAGACTCACCACTTCAGCAGCTAATGATTAAACAGCCGTGGCTCAAGTATGTAACGGACTGAAAAATCTAGGTTGCTGCCAAATTAATTCCGGAAATTCACGTTTCTCTATCTATACGCTGTTCGTGGTAAACTGAGCACTTTTGAAAGCCCTGCCTAAAATGCAATTGTATGCACACTGCGTATTATTCCACCACTTGTAGAAGTAACATTGCAGTGGGCCTCATCACTTTATTCGTGCCTCAGTCAAGAGGAACTGTAAAATTATTAGAAAAGTAAATTACAAATTTGCTCTTTCTTACACATATATGCATTTAAAAAACAGAAAATAAAATTAATAATTTTTATATTTACAAATGTTTATCTAATACGTTTAATTCAGCGTTAAAACATGTGACTACTTCCCTTCCTTTGTTGCCAACTTTACAAGGCGCACACCAGTGTTTCTGCCTGTTAATAAAATATATGTTCAGGTAGGGGCAGTAACGTTTTTTCAAAGGTTGATTTCAAACGTCCTCACTTTACCGTGAACAGTCTTTATTTTGCAAATTATGTCTGTTTACTGTCACAACGTTTCATAAATCACATGAAATTATTGTACCTACAAAAAAATGTAGTCATGGCTTTAGAATCGCACTCGAACAACTAAAATTGGATTACATTACTGAGATTTACAAAACTTTAAATTTCATTCAGAAAAAAAAAGAATCTGTAAAACATTTATACTTTAGATTTATAATTGAAGGATAAGTCAATGAAGCGCGCCTCTGGAAATATCTTCTTTAATTCGCATTTCTGGCAATTATAATTTGCAAGCGGCAATACTGAAACACAGAACAACTTTTCTTCAGCAAGTCGCAAATTTTCATCCTCTGACTATTCGTACCTTTACATGCGCTATTACCCACGTTGAACATTTTCGTGCGGTATATAAGTGTGATGCACATATCACTAGACCGTGATGCTAGTGACTTACATATTTTTTTTATTATTCGATTGGTTAAGACTGGACAAGGTTTCAAAGGCATCAGGAAGTGCATTTCTGAAGAAATATTCCTAACGCTTAATATCGCAGCATGGTGCTTTTCACTACATAGTTCCCAGTTCGAAATGTATAAAAAAAAAACCACCGTTTAGCATGCGAGTTCCTGGGTCATGAAAAATGAGATGCAAATTTACCTTTCTTGCTGGGAATTTCCTCATTTCCCTCATAGATAATTATGATTGACAGTGAATGTGTTGAGAGTCTCATAAGTAAAATAAACTTGCCTTGTGATACAAGATTCTCATTTCAAAATGCGAGATTGGGAGACTNGTTGAGAGTCTCATAAGTAAAATAAACTTGCCTTGTGATACAAGATTCTCATTTCAAAATGCGAGATTGGGAGACTTATCTTCGAGCTATTTTATGGCTACTATTCTACCTATGTCAGTTAGTAGCCAGAAACACGTGTCTGAGTGCAACCTTTACGATGAAATTCTCAAATTTAAATTTGCTTTCTCTTAAATATACCGCGTGCTTGAAATAATTCTGTGCCTCCTAAAATCTGCGTTTCGTGAAACACATAAATTTTCTGAATTTTAAGTAATTATTATTTGACGATTAAATGCAATTACTTGCGTTATTAATGGGAAGCGTTTTTAATGCGGCGTTTTTTGTTAACCATATATTAATTCATGCACACCGAACACTTGAGTGGAGAGTTAACAGTCATCATGATGCTTGTAAAGTTCTTAAGCGCACGTCTCAACCAAGTGCTTTACTCTAGTAATGGAAGCTCAGGCGCACTGTGTCCGGAATGTTTTCAGTACGCCGGGCGCGCNAAAAAAGTCACTGCTCCTACCTGCATGTATTTTAACGGGCGAACTGGGTGACACGCACCCAGTAACTTTGGTAACGGTGGAGGGAAAGTAGTTCCATGTCTTAATGTCGAATTAAAAGTTTTAGGTAACCATTTGTGATAACTTAAATTATTTATTTAGCTTTCTGCTTTTTTAATGCAACTAAGTGTAAAAAATTAGCAGAATTGTAAAATATTAACTTTGCTAATATTTTCACAATTTTACTTGACCGAACTTATGAATAAAGTGATGAGGCCCATGGCAGGGTTGATTTTACATAACGCGGAAGAATACACAGCGTGCATACAAGTAGATAAGCAGGGCTTTCAAAAGTGCTCAGTTTACCGCGAACAGCGGTAGAGGGAACAATTGCATAAAATGCACATGCAGGCTGCACAGTAGCCACTATCTGTAGTCCAACATTCAACTGCTTTTCTGCCAACAGCACTATCAAAAACAACATGGGTAGGATTTCAGGTTAAGACATTGCTTATGTAAGTGCTTTGAGACTTTCGTGCACTTTCTCTAACTTAATTATAGTGCAGCCAGATTAGATTTAAGTTGGTGAAAATATAATCATTCATGTAAAAATTGCGTGTCTGTTGAAAATTCAAATATAAAATAACACGTTCGTCATTGTATACCATGTGAATTCCAGTGTTGGGGACATGCGCAGAAGCTGAAAATCGGCCTACGTCCTATATAGTCTACTCGTATGCATCAAACTGCTTTTCTTCCTACAAGTTCTTTAATTTGCTAGTACACTAATTTTGACTAAGCTGTAATGCAGATACGATGTCATCAAATTATGCTATTTTTTTTTCTTAAAACCAAACGCAATTAATAATTTGAATTTCCACACTAAATATATACTTTTCTGGCCATGAAAATTGCAACAGGAAGAAGGATGTGAGCTATCGCAACCAGATTTATTGGACAGAATACCCATCATACACAGGTGACGTTATTACTCTTGCAGCTCGGCATGAAGTGCAGAATGTGGGAAGTCAGTTCGGGTGGCAATAACCGCCGCGACGCCGCAGTGAGAGAAAGAAAATTTGAATGTTTTCGTCTGGGATATCTCCACCCATGCTGCTTAGATCCGTGTACATAGTTCATCCGTTGTGGCCGCAGGTGTCCTGTGGGCAGACCAGTCGCCGTACGACCATAGACCGTGCGTTTCCGATGGGTGAGGATTCAACGAACGCGCATGCCAAGGAAGCAGTGTGACATAGTGGTCTTCCAGGAACTATCGTACGATGTGTGCTACATGTGATCACGCATTGTCCTGTTTGTTCACGGCCCCAAGTTTGCCTCAAAGATAGGGGACAACAACAGACTCACACACCTACGCGATGGTAACGGTTGCTGGTCAGCGCACTAGCGAATGGGAACTAGGCGCGAGCAGGATTAGAATCCGACGGAACCTCTTATCAAAACTCCGGATGCTGGGCCGGTACGTCGGTGCAGTACTCGGCTAAGAGTGCGCCACGATGCCGCCAGGTGCTGCGAGCAGAAACATGATTCGTCGGAGAAGACGATGGCATGCCGCTCGTCTTTCCGGTGTTTCACGCCTCATTGTAGCCACAGGTGACTGGAGGGCAGTCGGTGGCAGCCGTAGTGATGGGCGACTAGACACAAGGCCCTGATCCTGCAGACGGCGACGAACCGTGAGTGCGGACACAGACTGATGTGCCACATGCCTGAACTCGCGAGCGAGGATGCTTGATGCGCACCAGACGTCTCTCGGCTTCCTGCACGCCACTCGGGCCCGTCCTTACTCGATCCATCGATCCTACATTCACTTCACTGTGGTTGCATTTCTTCCATCGCGATAATCAATTTCGTGGTAGGATAATCCACAATACCGATAGGCCACGATTTTGCCGCGGTCAATGGCGGAAACCTGTTCATATGGTTGTCGTGTTTTTCGATGCGGCATGCTCACTCCGTCTGTGCACACGGACGACTAGGAAACACAAGCCACTACTTTTCAGTGGCTCCCCGACATACGCTTATATACCGCTTATCAGTGTCACCACTGGCGCGCGTGCTACGCCACTCGGCTGAATAAAATTTAAGTCATTGTCCTACCCTTCTCTACGCATGCCCCCAAATTGAGGTGCTTCAGGGTGCATCCTTCTTGGTGCTGCAATTTTAATGGCTAGCTGTGTAATTTGATATAAAGTTTTGGCTACACAGTGCTTGTGTGGTATATTACATTAGCAAGGTAAAATTTTACACAAGTTGTGTTCTATACAAAACACGTTATAACTGCTTGTAATACCGCAAATTTGTTACACACCCGCTCCTTATGACGTTTTATCCATGATAAGCATTCATGGTTCTGTGGTTATATGTTTCACATGAACACTGAGTAGTTGTACTATTGAATGCTATTAACAACGAGGTCTTGAGAGCTGATGCGAGGTGAAATGAGGTGAGAATGGAGCAGCACCGAAATGGAAGCACAGGGGAAACGGGAGATCCCAGAGAAAACCCGTTGACTAGTGACATCATCCGGCACGATTCCCACTTGTGAAAATCCGGGAGTGGCCCCGGTCGGGGATTGAACCCGGTTACCTAGGTAGGAGGCAAGCAGTCTAACCGTTCAGCCACCGCAGTCCCCGNAGCCCCGGTCGGGGATTGAACCCGGTTACCTAGGTAGGAGGCAAGCAGTCTAACCGTTCAGCCACCGCAGTCCCCGGTGTACTATTGAAGATCTGTGCTTGATTCCAAGCAAAATGTATACTAAAATTTTGAAAACTACAGTAAATTTCATAAAATCGTGTACAGAGTTCGCAGCAACTTTGCATAAAATTCGTAAACTTGGAGTTCGGCGGGATATACTGATTTGGNAAAATCGTGTACAGAGTTCGCAGCAACTTTGCATAAAATTCGTAAACTTGGAGTTCGGCGGGATATACTGATTTGGGTCATACAGCCGTATTATTCAACACTTGTAGTAGCGTACTTTGTTATTGTCTACTGATTACTTACCCAGTGTAATTTCCACACTCCTGTCCAAATCACTGGCCCAAGGCTTCTCGCAGGGTTCATGCTGGCTCCGGTGTACGGCCCCTGCAAACATGAGAACTGCATCATCAGAAAATGTTTGGCATGCTCGCTATTTGTGCATTACTTGCTATGAGATTGGTATATGATAGGGTTATCTGTGTAGATAAACAGGTTCATTAATTTTNTAATTAATTTTCAGATTGACTTCTAAGAGAGTATCTGTGTTTTAAAAAGCAGATATTACCAAAGGACGTTTGTGCAATGGTTTTCCATACGCTTAATGCCGGAAAATATTCAATATGTGTTCAATTGTTATATAATTTATAACTCAATTACCTCACAGAAAAAATATATTACTTTTTTTTTTAATAAAACTTTTTTCTCTCGGAATTTTATACTTACGGACTTTGAAATTTAGCTATGACAAGACTTGTATTACAACGTCAGTGAAGTTGAGTTTTGACATAGTGTGGATGTTACCGTTGCCAGGTGGATTTCCTCGTGGTGCTCTCGTTTCGTTTGCAATTGCGTTCCATCGCTTCTCCATCTCCTTCCCATTTAATTTCCGTGGACTCTAAATTCATAGTTATTACACGGCATTATCTATTAGAACCATCAAATGAGTGTACTGTACCAGAGCCTCGTTTCTCCGTCATTTTGTAAGATAGAGCCACACTAAGAAAATAATGTTTCGTAATATCTCGAGAAACAATCGATCTATCCCTCCTAAATATGGTAAACAAGCAGTACTATGGTAGGCCATATAAACTAATTTGTTTGAAAGGTTCAGACTCTTATATTCAAAATGGCGAGCATATGGACATTTTAGTTTAGTATGCTATATCTACGAAATCAAGAAATTAATTGAAACCTAACTTTGTTGGCTTGCAGTATCTATTAAAACAAACAAATGCGTCCAAACAGTTTCTTTTAGGCGCCATTTTGCAAGATAGCGCCATACAAGAAAAAACATGTTTTTATATCGTATCTCGGGAAACAATCAACCAATTCCCACCAAATTCAGGTGACGAGTTATACTTTTGTAGTCCATTTAAATACAACTTATATGACTTGAGGGAGTAGTCACATATTTTAAACGTAGCAGCCATGCCATAGATTAGTATGCGTTATGTCACAAATAATTTTAAACGAACTGTTTATTTTGGCAGTATCTGTAACAAACATTAAATGTGATAATACATAATCTTTTTGTCCACCATTTATTAATAGATACCCGCATGAGAAAGTAGTGCCATATCTCTGGGACCAATCAACCGGATACTACCAAATGTTGCTCACAGATAGTACCACAGTAGGCCATGTTGACTTACATAATTTAAGTGAGTCAGATATTTTTTTAAATGGCGACAGTGTAAATAATTTAGATTAGCTTGTTATATCTATTAAACAATTCAACAAAACTCTACCAAACTTTGTATGCTGACGGTATCCTTTAGAACAATCAAATATACGTATAATAGTCAATTTTGTCCAATTTTATATGGTAGCATCAGGTGGAAAATGTATGCCCTATTTCGGGAACTAATCAACTAATTCCCATTAAATTTTGTACACATGTAGATCTACAGTATGGCGATGTAAACTTAAATGATTTTAGTGCCTCACATAGATGTTGTCAGAATGATGGCCCAGAAAATATACCAGGCTAGTAAACGCCGTATACCGAAGTTGATACTCCTAATACTACCTCCGTAGTGCAGTTGGTTGCATGCCAACTTATGGTACGAGAAGTTCTGGTTTCGAGGCCCAGGTAAGGCACATGTGTATTTGTAAATGTCTTGTGTTGAATATGATTCTCGATACATTTCTAATGATATCTGTGTTAACAAGACTTCAAGATCTACCTACGCACTAAGATTTTTAGAAATTCATCATAATTATTTACGTATATGTACAGGAAAGTAGGCTCATTAGTTTTATGAGTAACTTCTTATCGCTTTGTATGTTGCTTTATTTTGTGAATTGTTTTTGTTTGTGTGTTTTGCATGTTCCACACCCACGGCTTTTTAACATGTTTCCTAAGTTCTTTCGCTTTTATTTTATTGCTTTTTACTCGTGTGGAATACTTCGCCTGGTTTTAGATCCCATTCTATGTTATTTCCCCTGTCATAATCCATTCACGGTTACTTCACACTTTTCTGAAGCCCTGCTAAAGTTCTACTTCCAAAATATTCCTCCGCCTCGAGCAAACTTAAGCTTAACTAAGTCTAGAAAATTACACCAAAGGACAACGCACAAGATTAGGGTGTACTCAGTTGTAATAACATTTTGCATANAAATTACGCCAAAGGACAACGCACAAGATTAGGGTGTACTCAGTTGTAATAACATTTTGCATAAGAACTATTTCTTACTAGGCATTACCCAACACACATGCTTTCTCACAGTTTTTATTAATATTTGTTAGGAACGAAATATTATAATTTGTAAACAAAATGTAGGTAAAACTTTAATTTAACGAAAAATAAGGTACTTTTATATTAACAGAGGTATTAACCGCTTGTGTTATATGCCATATTTATAGGAAATAACTAAACACGTTATACACGGGGAGATTTTTCAAAGGTTTGATTCAAAAAGTGTGAAGAAACCGCGAATAGACTACAGCTTACTTTCCGAAGCGTAATGAGATCTCTTTCCTGTGTGTGTGTGTGTGTGTGTGTGTGTCCCTACAGATTTTTGAATGCGTGAACCAAATTTGGACAAACTCGGTATACATACTGTACTCAGTTAGGAAATCCGCCTTTAAAGTTTCAAACCAAGTTAGGTGTGATTGCTTTCAAAATCGTGACAATTTTAAAACTTAGGGTGCTATGCCATCAACCGATTTAAACCAAATTTCGTCCTGTATGTTGACAATGCATCATGAATGCATAGAATTTAGAGATGGATATTGTTGTTGTTATGCCTTTTTGTAATATAACACTACATTAAAAAATAAAGAATGTATGTTATATCTGAAAAACTGCTCAAAATTCTCTCGCCAATTCTCGTATGTACGTAATACTACGGCAGACCACGTAAACATATACAACTAGTAAAATATTATTTTCTCTCGGACGAATAAAAATTTGTTGGCAAAAACATAAACACCTATTTTACAAGAGAGAGCGAAGTTTTGAGAGCCGAAGNGTGAAGAGATTTGGGCGGCCCTTAATAGCGAAGTTTTGAGAGCCGACGAAGGTGATAGAGGTGAGTATGGAACAGTACCGGAATGCAAGGGCGGGGGAAACGGGAGATCCCCGAAAAATCCCGCCGACCAGCGGCATCGTCCGGCACGATTCCCACCACTTGAGAAAGTCCGGCAGTGGCCCGGCCAGGGATTGAACCCGGTTCGGCTTGGTGGAGGTAAGTAGGCTAACCGCTCAGCCACCGCGGCCCCTATTTTAAAATAAATTCAGGAAGCCAGTACCCAAACATCCATAGTTAAATATCCTTGACACTTAATTAACGTGTTGTGTATATGATATAGATCACACGACATGTGATTTATTTGGCAAAGCTGATTAGAAGCATATAAACTTGGTCTCCCATTTTCCGAAATTTTCAACATTTCGGGTCTATAATTTGAAAACTATAATTATTTGACTGCAAATATTTAAATTGATGTTGCCCTTGCATAAATGTCTTTCAGATAATGAAATAAAAAATGATCATGAAATATGGCCAAGGCTCGCTTTCACCCCTTTTGCAGAAATTATTTGTTTTCGCGTCGTAATTTCAGATTGTTATGATATTATTTATGATACTTCATCATACCGTAACGGGGCTATAGGGGCGTAGCAAGTTATTGATAAGAGTTATGTTATGAACACTGTTTAAAAGGGGTTTACTTAATACTAAGGATGTACACTATTATTTCAATATAAACATGTTTGGCTATGCGCGAGGGGAGGTACACAAATATACTGAAAGTATTAATTTATATTATATTATAAATATTTAACCGGCCACATTATGAGTAAAGTCTAATTGGAGAGTCCCCACCTTGTTAATAATTCCGTAGGCTGATTAAGATGGCGCAAGTCGACGGCCGAACACACCCCATCTTCAGTGAACTTCTCGTTCCAATGGCCCGACGACAAAAGACACCGCCCATGGACTACACTGTCTTATATCGACTGCGTTGTCCCCGTTTACTGACCGGTGGAAGGGGTTCCTGTTGTTTGCGATTTCATAACTAATTCCAGCAATCACGGCCCGTGTCCTGGATAAATATGTGAAGGTGTGGTCAGACAGGCCGCTCAGCTAAATCCCGATCAAAATTCGTAACAGGATTCATAGTAATTACTGACAATATACGGTTATAGAAAATTTACATTTTACGAGTTGTTCAATATTTTTTTGCGCAATTTTAAATGTGTGTTATCTGCTTTATGTAAAAAGTCGAGAACTTATTTATATTTTCTTTTAGGCTATCCACGAAAAAATTGAGCACTTGTGAAAGCCCTCTCATTTGGAACAATAGTGAATAATATATTTTATTTTAACCTTTGACGTTAACTTCCGAGTGCGATTGAATACACACTGTGTTTATTACTTACATGGCAATATGTATTTAAAAAAGGTGGTTAACGGATAAAAATGGCTAAAGGGAAAAAGTAACTAGAACCTCAAAAGTGTTCACTTTACCGTGAGCAGCCTATAATAAGTTCTCGACTTTTTTTACAACAAGCTGATAACGCACAATTCAAATTACGCACAAAAATATCAAACAACTCGTAAGATGTAAGTTTTCTATAATAGTACACTGTCAGTAATTACTATGAATCCGAAATGATGA
Source organism: Clitarchus hookeri (assembly GCA_002778355.1). Classification (NCBI taxonomy): domain Eukaryota; kingdom Metazoa; phylum Arthropoda; class Insecta; order Phasmatodea; family Phasmatidae; genus Clitarchus; species Clitarchus hookeri. Next base: position 262,718 of record NQII01003459.1, on the reverse strand, counting down.
CACGAAAACGAAGAATTTCTGCAAAAGGGGCGAAGGTGTGCCTTAAGGTGGCCGCCTGGGTAGGCCGCCGAACGGTGTGCAGAGCTCCAGCAGAAAAGGTTTTATTAAAAAAGAAAACAGTCCAATGTGTCTGAGTGAGGTCTGCTTACGAATAGCATTTAAGAAACGTTACGCGTCTGTATACGTTTATCAGCTTCTCCATTTCTCTCTAAAGCATGTTTTTGTGATAGTGAAAATGGCTGAAACGGATGTTTTCACGGTCATTTATAGGTATGAACATGTCGGTACAAAACATTAAAAAGGAGTACGGGCATGCATCTACCCTTAACTTTTATTATTCAGTCATAAAACGGTAGGGTCTCTGCTGAAAGTCTCATAGAGGCGCGTTATCGACGGCAAGACTGCACGCCAGTTCAGCGCTTTGCACGTAGAGGCGACGAGAGAGTTGATGCGCGCATGTCTCTGTCGCCTCTAGCGCCCCCGCGCTTTCACGCCTCAGACGTGCAAAACTTCCACCTCAAGTAAGTAAGTATGTATGTAAGAGGAGGGTAAGGGAGGCGGTAGTGACCTCGGCGGCGGCGATGGCGGCGACGGTGAAGCCGAACTTGAGCGGCGTGGAGTCGGTGTTGGCGGCGTTCCTGGGGTCCCAGACGGAGCACACGACGAGGATGAGCACGGCGGTGGCGAGGGCCTCGGCCAGCACGGCCTGAAGCGCCGACAGCTCCGGGTGAGGCAGCGTGACGCACAGCGCGCAGCACGACCCGTTCGGCAGCGCCTCCTTCAACGTCGAGCCGGGCGTCACCATCTGCAACCGTCCGACAACCTCACATCAACATTGCCAGCTAAGTGATAAACACAGCGTGCGTGTTCCACCGTACTCGGGAGTTCACGTCCACGGCTAAAATAAAGTATATTTATTGACCATCGTTCCAAACGAGAGGGCTTTTGTGCTCACTTTACCGTAGCTTTACTCAAGAGTAAACTGCTTTTACCTTATCAGTCGCTTCTGCAGGAAACTGTTCAAGTTGTTTGTAAACACATAATTTCGACTCCCCTGGTTAAACCACTGCCAATAACAAGCAGGCATGCGAACAACACACATTGTTTTAGAGAACTGATCAATAGTAAACTTCTGTATAAATTATCAACGACCATGTACTTTTGAATCCTGGCGCCTCGTCATACAACTCTTTACTGGCTTCGTGTAAACACGGTCGTAGATAGGTAGGTAGGTAGAGCTTTACGTCTGGTCGACAGCGAGGTCATGAGACGAAGCAAGTTGCTCAGAGAAACAGGAACAGGACAGGTATGCTCCATTCACGGTTACTTCCGACTTTTCTGGAACCCTACTAAAGTTCTATTTCCTGGATATTCCTTCGGATCATGCTAACCCCGAGTCTAGCGAATTACACCAGAAGGACAACGCACCGCATTCGTGCGCACTCGGTGTAGTAATATTTCGCATAAGAACTATTTCTTACTAGACATTAACAACACAATTGTTTTCTCCCTATTAAATTTATATTAATTATAAATGCAATATTATAATCCGTACACAACATGTAAGTGAAAGTTCAATTTAACCAAAATGAGGTACTTTTACGTTAACAGAATAATAAAACGCCTGTGATACATGAGCAATTTAGAAAAAAAACCAAACACGTCATACATGGGGTGTTTTTCAAAGGTTTGATTCAGAAAGTGTGAAGAAACCGCAAATAGACTTTATTGGCCATGGCCCGTAGTAAGGAACCATCCCAGCATTCGCCTGGTGTGACTTCGGGGAACCATGGAATACCGAAATAAGAATAGTCGGACCGGGATTCGAACCCAGGTCCTCCCGAATGATAGTTCGAAAGTTGACCACTGCGCCACCTCGTTCGGTAACACAGCTATAAGCTGTTCACGGTAAACTTAGCACTTTTGAAATATATGTTTAATATCTACTTGTATACGCACTATACAGGTTGTGTCAGTACAGCGGTTACAAATTTTCAGGAGAGATAGAGTACATCTAGACGATCGGAAATCACATAGCAATGCATGGTCGGAAACGCTTTCCTGGCCCGGTACTGACGACACAAAACACAAGAAAGAAAGGACACGAACAGGGCGAGAAAACATGTTTATTTTCTTAGTACAACAAAAAATGCTGAGACGTCTTTGGCTGGTGTACGCTATATATGTCGCTACGCAAACCGAAGCAACAGATGACGCTGTTTGTGTCCTTCCTTTCTTGTGTTTTGTGTCGACGCTACCGCGCCAGGAAAGCGTTTCCGACCATGCATTGCTATGTAATTTCCGATCGTCTAGGTGTACTCTATCTCTCCTGGAAGTTTGTAACCGCTGTACTGATATACCCTGTATATTCTTCCATCATAAGTAAAACAGACATTGCCTAGGTACTCATCACTTCGTTCATGCGTCAGTTAAGTATAGGTAGCCTTGAAATTATTAAGCAAACTAGAGAACTAGCCCGGCTTCGCCCGGTAACAATTTAATTTTTACAGTGATACTTTGAAAGACAAAAATGGTTACTGTGGGTCATCCTTGAAATATAAACGTTTGCTATTGCGAAATTTTCTGAAGACTTTTTGAGAGCTACAATTCTGTAGTACATTAATTTGATGTATATCTTATTGTTTAGTCAGCCCAAGCCATGTATGCGCCCTAAAAGCGGGTTTTTACGACTTGATTACAAACGGTTCGACATTTCTCTACTATCCTTACATTAAATATATATTTTTTATACACCAAAACCTTCCTCAAGAAAATCTCTAAATGATGTTGAACATTGCATCAAAATCCATCAATTACTTTAGAAGTACTAAGCGAATACACAAACAGACGCGGATAAGCGACTTTGTTTTATACTATTTAGAGATTAAGAGAGATATATTAAAAAGTTCGTTAATTCTTAATCTTAAATGCATTAAACCCAAAAAGCAAACTAAATAATTTCAGTTTTTACATATATTTACCTATCATTATTAATCCAGTGTTCAAACATGAACTATTTTCCCCCCGTCGTTACCAACTTAACTGGGCCCATGCCAGTCATTGTGCCAATTAAAATAACTTCTGGTAGGGACAGTAAATTTTTTTTAAATGTTGATTTAAAAAGTGCACAACCATCTGTAAACAGCATATACCGTTCTCTCATATGCTCTCATATGCTGTCACGAGACCGGAAACCGAGGTTCCCATAACTCGCTAAAAATTTTAAATGAAAACAGTTTAAATTATTATCTGTTTTTTCCTAGCCTAGTATTTACTACTATAATTTAAGTGTTAATTGGGTGCCCGATATAGAGACGTTGTCTATTCCGACACCTGTCTGCCCACAAGGTAAGAAGTCGAGCTAGCATTGCTCTTTTATTTTTCAGTTGCTTAATTTTAAAATAAAAACTGAAAATAGACATTTCATATACTTGTAATTTGTATCTATGTAAGCTAACAGGTTTTAAATATATTTATTACATAATTTTATTTTACTCACATGAATTACGAAACAAATACCGGTGTTCCAAACTCTCTCTCCCCTCCCCCTTGCCAACCAAATTACGCCAAGGTCAAAGAGTTCTGCACTGCTAAATTTAAGACAACACCCATGACTTAGATGGTGAAATCGAACACAGCGGGGGGCCGCGGCGGTGTAGTGGTCGGACCACTCGTCTCCCACCAAGGCGGACCGGTTTCGATTCCCGGCAGTGTCGCTTCCGGATTTTCGCACGTGGGAATCGTGCCGGACGATGCAGCTGTCCGGCGGGTTTTCTTGGAGATCTCCCGTTGCCTCCGCCCTTGCATTCCGGCGCTGCTGCACACTCACTTCACTTCTCCATCGTCGGCTCTCAAGACCTCGATGTTAAGAACCACCAATATTTATCCATTCCATTCCACTCAGACACAGCCACTGTGTGCTCCGTCAATCAGGAGAATGCATGGAATCAGGGCTGAGACGGAGGTGGAGCAGCAGCGGAACGAAGATGTGGAGAACACAGGGACATCCAGATAAAATGGAAAATCTACACCACGACAGTGTTCACCACATTTCCTGTGTAGTGTATTACATGCACTGAAAAAAAGAAGAAATCTCACCAGCAGCATGCCGTAGCCAACGATGCCGCCGCCGAGTTGCGACACGACGTAGACTGCGGAGAGTGGTAGCGTCATCTTGCCCAGGATGACGGCGGCGGCCGTCACTGCAGGGTTGAGGTGCGCCCCGGTGATGTGGCCGNTGGTAGCGTCATCTTGCCCAGGATGACGGCGGCGGCCGTCACTGCAGGGTTGAGGTGCGCCCCGGTGATGTGGCCGATTATCTGCAACAACCGCACTCTGTCTGTCAGCGAATATACTATACACAGTCCACTCAATGTAAATTCATACTTTCCTCAAGTACTGCAGAAGCTCTACTTCCGTTACATACAGCAAGTGTGAGTGAAGAGATTTAGGTGGCTCCTAACAGCGAGTTCTTGAGAGCTGATGAGGGTCATGGAGGTGCGCCGGAATGAAGGGGCGAGGTAAACCGGAGACCCCCGAGAAAACCCAGCGGTATCGTCCGACACGATTCCACATGCCGAAATTCGGGACAGACCCGGCCGGGGATTGAACCCGGTTCACCTTGGTGAAAGCGAGCAGGCTAACCACTCAGCCATCGTGGTCCCCCCGTTACATACAGCGTGTTTTTAAAACACGGGGACAAGCTTAGGAAGTGCATTTCTGACGAAAATATAAAACTAAAATATAAGTACCCCTTTTCTCGTCAAGTGAATGTTAAGGGATATGTGCGCCCCTAAAACATTTTTATTTAAATTTCCTTTTTTTTTTTTTTGTAGTTTGCCTACCTGGTATGCAACAAACGCTCTGTTCAACATGAATTATCTCACAAACGGTTTACCTATGAGTCTTCCGGCAAGACGACCTTTTCTATTCACTTAGACGTGCTGATTCACAGGTTGTCTATAAAAATTGCTGAGAACGTAGTGTTACTAAGTTTGATGCAAACACAGGTTGCCAACAGAAATTTCCAAAATAAACTGAAAAAAAGTGGGAGGGGGTTAAACTAACCACCATGTTTTTACAGGGTGTAAGATTTCTCTTATACAAAACACCATTTCACAGATTTGTTGCTTAATTACAAGTGGTTTCTGATATTTTCAATTACACGTATTTTAAAACTGACATTTTGGGGGCGCGTAGCTACCTTAATAATTACTTTAGAGACTAATGTGTACATACATATTTGTTTTATATTTTCATAAGGAACTGCCTGCCAAAGTTTTTCCCCATGTTTTAGAAACATGTGGTAGAAACAGAAACATAGTAATTCTTCCTCCGTAGAAAAAAACACGATGAGACTACATCATATCGCACTTTGCTTTGCTCTGTTCAGAGAATAAAAAAATACTTTTTTCTATCAGGAACAATGAAATATTTTTTCATCAGTACTGCCTGAAAAAGTAAATGTTTCAGTAAGAAACGTTTGCTTTAAAAGGAGCATTCCAAAACTCTGTTTTATGATATTATACATGTTAACTATTTATTATTAGCCATTACCAACACGTCACTGTTTTAAATTAATATTGATTATGAAACAAATATTACAATTATAGACAATATAAAAGTAAAAGTTTAATTAAATCAAAAATATAATAACAGTAGTGGGTATATGGGGCTACGGGCACAATGTATTTTGAATGGGAGTGTGAGGCTTGTGCAGCTTGAGCGGTGGCGGGTGGTTGGGGAGTGGGGAGGGGGATGTCTTCGGTTCAACTTGGGATTGCTGGACTACCCGAAGGAGTTCAACGGTTACGCCCACTAACCCTTCAAGCAATANATATGTGTATTTTTCTGGTAGTCATATTACCTTTATAGTCATAGGGTAAGCCAAATCGTATATCTGTATTTATTATCCTATTTAAAAAATTACTTTTTCATCTGCAGAGCAGCTACGCATAAAATGTATACGGTATAGATTCTTGCTAATTATAATTATCAAATTTATTAAATATATATATTAAAAAAAATTTAATGTAACTGGAAGGTAAATTTTTTAAAATTCGTATGTGCATCGACTTTTGCGAAACCATGCAGAACTTTGTCTCCATGTCGCTTTCTTTCACTCTCGCTCTCTTTCCCACTGTCTCTATTCCCCCCTCTCTGTCCCTCTTCTTCTCCATTCGCGCCAGTTTATCAACAAATCTACGTATTTTACTTCAAAATTTTTAATTCCTCGAGTTGCCTTTTTTAATTAATGATGGCCTGAATAACTTACAACCAACCACCTCCCTGCCCCGAGTCGCGTTGTAAGCATAGTATGGTTCCCGATGTCCCCCGCCTGTCAATATCTAGATGCTCAACTTTGAAAAAAAAAACCTGAATGGACAGCACTAGCAAATTAATGAAAAAATTCACTATAGACTCAATAGAAAGCTTTTTTTTTTTTTTTTTTTTGAAGTTTAAAATCCATACTTATTAGCACCTGAAAAATAATGTCCATGCATTTGTGGCAAAAGCAGTGAACTGCCTCTAGAAAAAGTTACTTGTAAGAACAACACAGTTAATTATTATTTTTAATCAAGAGGGGAGATAAAGAGTTATATGCAAATGCTTTGGGGTTGGTTCTTCAGTGTAAATGCGCACTGAGAAAGTGCACGAGTGCTAAAGTTTATTTCTCTTACTCCTTGCTACCATGCTAGCTTCCCATGTGTTTGTTTAAGAACAAGCAAGAAGCATGGTAATTTTTTTCTCATACATATGTATATTTTAGAGTTTGCTGTGTTTTATGAAGTTAAAAAATATATAATTTATTTTAAGGACTCTATAGCGTAATCAAATGTAAAAAGGCGTTGTAACGTATGTCTTTTTGAAAAAATAATATTACAACTGCGAGTGTCTTGTTCTCTCTCTCTCTCTTTGGGCACAAGCAGCAGTGGGGAGCTGACATCCAGCAGGGCTTCGAGGACCAGCTCGTCGGCAATGTGTAGTCTGTCCAGTATAACACGATCATGTGCACATACATGCATGCACACTCACACCTTTCACTTAAAATATTTGCCAGGCTGCTACAGTTTCCATAATTTCTAGCTTGAGTGCACCGATGGAAGTAAATATTTACTGATGATGCCGCACTGATCGCTCATGACTGGCTGTTGGTCACGTGACAATCAGTCTCAGCGGGTATATAAGGCAGGCAGAGTCGTGTATTGTCTCAGTTCTTCGTATGATGCAACAGGTGACAGATCGTTTTCTCTCTCCTAACCTTCTTTGCTATCATTCTGGTACGTTATTTTATGTACGGTTCTGACATCACAGTTGACTGGATTTTCTGAGGTATGCTCATAATTACGCGTACATATTTTCGCACCAAAGTAAAAATCTGCTGAACTTTCAAATACCTGCTCGAACCAGCGAACCATTGGAGTATATATTCCATGGCAAATGACATGGCTTTATGTCAAACTACTGTAACACATTTTTTTTTCATTTTTTAAATAACGTATCATTTATTTGGCTTGCTATGACATGTATGAAGTTAATTTATTGTGTAGCTCCTACAAAAAAATTTACCAATTAATTCAATATTTTTATTTTCCTGCAGAGATAAAGATGAAGTGTGCATTTAATGGTGTCCTTGTGACTGGTATCCCGACTTCGTCTTCGGCTCTACGATCGCCGGCTCCATCTGGGCCGCCTACGTCGTTGTCGGTACCATTCACTCCACCACCGACTGGATCTGAAAAGACGATACATCGTCACCCGTGTCGCTTCTNGAAAAGACGATACATCGTCACCCGTGTCGCTTCTGTAATAAAACCTTCGTGTCCAACCATGATGATCGAAGACTTTAAAAGTATGGCTGAGCGAAGAATGCAGATCCAATGACATAAGTGTGGAAATTGCGACATGTCATTTGCTAGGAGTGATAACCTGCAGAGACATGTGAAAACTTGTATGTTTACAGGTCCTTCGCCTTCCAAAATGCATCGTGTACGGTCTTCATCGTTATTTAAAGTTTAAACCAATAGGCGAGCTCCAGCCATGCCCATGAATCATGGCAGGGTATGGCTTGGTTAAAACCAATGGTTTCGCTAAGGCCGAAACTGCTTTCTGATGCACATTAAAAGACATACCGCACAAAACAAGAGTGGTTTGTTAAAATATATTTGTACATTTTTCGCTTGCATGAAGAAAAATATTGTCAGACAATTCATCGAGGAAGTACGACAGCAGGGCCCAATTAAATTTAATATGTGGCTTGAGTGTGATTACGCAAAACCGAATACTTCAAACGAAGGTACAGACAAAAGAGCATTCAAGACTACGAACATACCTGTGTACAAGACTGGTGAAATCAAAAAGGTTGTAAAATTCTGCGTANCAGGGCCCAATTAAATTTAATATGTGGCTTGAGTGTGATTACGCAAAACCGAATACTTCAAACGAAGGTACAGACAAAAGAGCATTCAAGACTACGAACATACCTGTGTACAAGACTGGTGAAATCAAAAAGGTTGTAAAATTCTGCGTAGGGAAAATATGCGAAGAGGAAGAAACGTACAAAGAGTATAGATCAGGGTTGGTGTTGTCCAAAGATAACCACCCACAGCTCCGAATCAACAAGCTGGAACCTCTACGCATCTCGTCTTACATCGAGCTGCCAGGATCAGTCAAGAGGAAAGAAGCCATCATCACCCCAAAAAACACCCGCGACCACACGTGTTTCAAGCGGGCTGTTTTGGCAGGTTTTGTGGAGGCAAGAACCCGCAGAGAATCGACTGCTGCTACGAAGCCCTAGAAACCAAATTTGATCTTACAAGTCTCAAGTTCCCAACACCGCTGCTTCAAATTAAAGTCTTTGAGAAGAACAACCTTACTGTATCGGTAAACATGTACTTGCNCCAACACCGCTGCTTCAAATTAAAGTCTTTGAGAAGAACAACCTTACTGTATCGGTAAACATGTACTTGCTCACCGGCGAGAAGGTCGTGCCTGTATGAGTGGGAAAAGAAGAAAAAGAAAATAATATTGACCTACTACTGCTGACAACTGAAGATGGGAATGCCCACTATACCTACATTAAGAATTCCTCACGCTTTGTGCGTCCCCAGGTATCGGCCCACAAGGAGAAAATGCATGTATGTAAGCAGTGCTTTACATTTTACCATGACCTGCCGAGAAAATCGGGACTGTCGGGCCAGCTGCGCTTAAAAGAACACATGAAATACTGCAATGAAAATACTCCAGAGAGAATAGAGTTTTCACGGGCGGGGAAGGATGNGATGTCTTCGGTTCAACTTGGGATTGCTGGACTACCCGAAGGAGTTCAACGGTTACGCCCACTAACCCTTCAAGCAATATGTCTTTTTCTGGTAGCCATATTACCTTTATAGGCATAGGGTAAGCCAAATCGTTTATCTGTATTTATTATCCTATTTTAAAAATTACTTTTTCATCTGCAGAGCAGCTACGCATAAAATGTATACGGTATAGATGCTTGCTAATTATAATTATCAAATTTATTAAATATATATTTAAAAAAATTTAATGTAACTGGAAGGTAAATTTTTTAAAATTCGTATGTGCATCGACTTTTGCGAAACAATGCAGAACTTTGTCTCCGTGTCGCTTTCTTTCCCTCTCGCTCTCTTTCCCCACCGTCTCTATTCCCCCCTCTATTTCCTTCTACTTCTCCATTCGCGCCAGTTTATAGTTTATCAACAAATCTATATATTTTACTTCAAAATTTTTGATTCATCGAGTTGCCTTTTTTAATTAATGATGGCCTGAATAACTTACAACCAACCACCTCCCTGCCCCGAGTCGCGTTGTAAGCATAGTATGGTTCCCGATGTCCCCCGTCTGTCAAGATCTAGATGCTCAACTTTGAAAAAAATCCTGAATGGACAGCACAAAGAAAAAATTCACTATAGACTCAATAGAAAGCTTTTTTTTTTCTTTTGAAGTTTCAAATTCATACTTATTAGCACCTGAAAGTTAATTTTTTTTTCTTCAAGAGGGGAGATAAAGAGTTATATGCAAATGCTTTGGGGTTGGCTCTTCAGTGTAAATGCACACTGAGAAAGTGCACGAGTGCTAAAGTTTATTTCTCTTTCGCCTTACTACCATGCTAGCTTTCCATGCGTTTGTTTAAGAACAAGCAAGGAGCATGGTAATTTTTTTCTCATACATGTGCATATTTTAGAGTTTGCTGTGTTTCATGAAGTAAAAAAAAATATATAATTTATTTTAAGGACTCTATAGCGTAATCAAATGTAAAAAGGCGTTGTAACGTATGTCTTTTTCAAAAAATAATATTACAACTGCGACTGTCTTGTTCTCTATCTCTCTTTCTTACTCTCTCTCTTTGGGCACAAGCAGCAGTGGGGAGCTGACATCCAGCAGGGCTTCGAGGACCAGCTCGTCGGCAATGTGTAGTCTGTCCAGTATAACACGATCATGTGCACATACATGCATGCACACTCACACCTTTCAGTTAAAATATTTGCCAGGCTGCTACAGTTTCCATAATTTCTAGCTTGAGTGCACCGATGTAAGAAAATATTTACTGATGATGCCGCACTGATCGCTCATGACTGGCTGTTGGTCACGTGACAATCAGTCTCAGCAGGTATATAAGGCAGGCAGAGTCGTGTATTATCTCAGTTCTTCGTATGATGCAACAGGTGACAGATAGTTTTCTCTCTCCTAACCTTCTTTTCTATCATTCTGGTACGTTATTTTATGTACGGTTCTGACATCACAGTTGACTGGATTTTCTGAGGTATGCTCATAATTACGCGTACATATTTTCGCACCAAAGTAAAAATCTGCTGAACTTTCAAATACCTGCTCGAACCAGCGAACCATTGGAGTATATATTCCATGGCAAATTACATGGAGCGTTCGTAGCTTTATGTCAAACTACTGTAACACATTTTTTTTTCATTTTTTAAATAACGTATCATTTATTTGGCTTGCTATGACATGTATGAAGTAAATTTATTGTGTAGCTCCTACACAAAAATTTACCAATTAATTCCATATTTTTATTGTCCTGCAGAGATAAAGATGAAGTGTGCATTTAATGGTGTCCTTGTGACTAGTATCCCGACTTCGTCTTCGGCTCTACGATCGCCGGCTCCATCTGGGCCGCCTACGTCGTTGTCGGTACCATTCACTCCACCACCGACTGGATCTGCAAAGACGATACATCGTCACCCGTGTCGCTTCTGTAATAAAACCTTCGTGTTCAACCATGATGATCGGAGACTTTAAAAGTATGGCTGCGCGAAGAATACAGATCCGATGACATAAGTGTGGAAATTGCAACATGACATTTTCTAGGAGTGATAACCTGCAGAGACATGTGAAAACTTGTAAGTTTACAGGTCCTTCGCCTTCCAAAATGCATCGTGTACGGTCTTCATCGTTATTTAAAGTTTAAACCAAAAGGCGAGCTCCAGCCATGCCCATGAATCATGGCAGGGTATGGCTTGGTTAAAACCAATGGTTTCGTTAAGGCCGAAACTGCTTTCTGACGCACATTAAAAGACATACCGCACACAACTAGAGTGGTTTGTTAAAATATATTTGTACATTTTTCGCTTGCATGAAGAAAAATATTGTCAGACAGCTCACCGAGGAAGTACGACAGCAGGGCCCAATTAAATTTAATATGTGGCTTGAGTGTGATTATGCAAAACCGAATACTTCAAACGAAGGTACAGATAAAAGAGCATTCAAGACTACGAACATACCTGTGTACAAGACTGGTGAAATCAAAAAGGTTGTAAAATTCTGCGTAGGGAAAATATGCGAAGAGGAAGAAACGTACAAAGATCATAGATCAGGGTTGGTGCTGTCCAAAGATAACCACCCACAGCTCCGAATCAACAAGCTGGAACCTCTACGCACCTCGTCTTACATCGAGCTGCCAGGATCAGTCAAGAGGGAAGAAGCCATCATCAACCCAAAAAAACACCCGCGACCACATGTGTTTCAAGTGGGCTGTTTTGGCAGGTTTTGTGGAAGGCGAGAACCTGCAGAGAATCGACTGCTGCTACGAAGCCCTAGAAACCAAATTTGATCTTACAAGATTCGAGTTCCCAACACCGCTGCTTCAAATTAAAGTCTTTGAGAAGAACAACCTTACTGTATCGGTAAACATGTACTTGCTCACCGACGAGAAGGTCGTGCCTGTATGAGTGGGAAAAGAAGAAAAAGNGACGAGAAGGTCGTGCCTGTATGAGTGGGAAAAGAAGAAAAAGAAAATGATATTGACCTACTACTGCTGACAACTAAAGATGGGAATGCCCACTATACCTACATTAAGAATTCCTCATGCTTTGTGCGTCCCCAGGTATCGGCCCACAAGGAGAAAATGCATCTATGTAAGCGGTGCTTTACATTTTACCATGACCTGCCGAGAAAATCGGGACTGTCGGGCCAGCTGTGCTTAAAAGAACACATGAAATACTGCAATGAAAATACTCCAGAGAGAATAGAGTTTTCACGGGCGGGGAAGGATGTAAAACCTCCAGCACTGAAATTCAAAACTACCATCACATGAATAAATTAACAATCGTCGTCTATGCAGCTTTCGAAGTCTTGCTCAAGCCAAATTATACCTGTGAACCAGAACCCAACCACTCATATGCGTGCGCCTACCAGAAGCATGAGGCGTACAGCTATTGTAGATATGTGCAATTCGATAATAATGCAATTCCTGAATCGCTCACCTCGTAACTACCTAAAGAACCAGTACTGTAAACAACTTCAGGTGGGTCAGGACAGACATTTACGTAATGGATGTACCCGACGATTGTAACACTAGACGCACCCTGGAGGTCGATGTCGTGTACCCTGCAGATCTTCATGAAGACCAGAAAAACCTGCCTTTTCTACAATTCAACTAGCATCCCCCTGGCTCCAAGCATCTGAAACTGATGACTAAAAAAAAACACACAGACAAAAAAAAAGCTATATCGTCCACTACCGCGACCTGAAACAGGCTATATGTCACAGATTGAGACTTGTAAAAATTCACAGAGTGCTAGAATTCGAGCAAGAATCATGGCTGATGTTTTACATCGAGCTCAACACTGCGAAGCGACAGTTGGCCACCAACGACTTCGAGAAGGAATTCTATAAATTAGTTAATAATGCATTGTTCAGAAAATTGGTGGAGAACAAAAGAAAACGACAAAAATGGATTTGGTCTGCAGCAAAAAATACTTAAAACACAGATAACGAAGCATCCATTCATGGACCGATCGATCTACGATGAATCTCTTTCCCTGAGTCGACTACAGCACGAATCCATACTTTTCGACAAACCCATACTATATGCACGGTTAGTGGGGCTCGACTTGTCGAAAACCCCTATGTACAGATTCCATTATGACGCGATGAAGGCTTGGTATGGAGAAGACCCGGAGCTGTTATATATGGATACCGAATTGTTCCTATAACAGATTCTAACCCGAGACTTCTACAACAACATGGTGGTGAATTCAGGCTTCTTAGCTGAATTTGACACAAGTGGCTACCCTGGCTCACAAGCGCTTCTCATCTGAAAACAAGAAGGTTGTAGGCAAGTTCAAGGACGAGTGCGATGGAAAGATCATGATGGAATTCCTAGGCCTCCGTGCCAAACTGTAACCCAACAAGAGCAATAACAAGGAAACGAAAAAAGCTAAGGAAATTCAGAAGTGTGCGGTACAAGACAAAATCGAATTTTTCGATTACATAGCTGCATTGGAAGAACTAAAAACAGCGCATGTTAAAATGAACACAATACCAGTACACCAACATTATCTTTACTTGGAGAGCATAAATAAACTGGCTTTGTGTTGCGCTGTTGACAAACTAATCGTATGCAAAGATGGTATATATACTTTTTCCTATTGATTTATAGAATATGATATTTTATGTTGTAAATATGAAACTCCAGACTAAATCGTGTATAAAGAGATGTGATAGACACCAGTAGCATATCGCTCCTTTAACTATTTAAATTTAAAACATTGTTTGGGAAGTAAGCTCTCTCTCCCAGTTTTTTTTAAAAATAAAAATTGTATATGAAGGCTTACGATTGACTACGACGAATATGGACACAAGGCCTATACATTCTTCGCGGGATCGTCATGATACTATGGCTACACTTCGGCTACACTGCTCGTCGACACGAGAAAAGTGAGAACTTGAAGAACCATCATCGTGCAATTTTTTTGCTGCAGTTACTGTTCTGCACAGCATTCGTGCAGCTATGCTTTAAAAAAAAAAATCACATAAATTTAAGCAAAGGCAATTTTCTTTCCTTTCTTCTACTTGCAAACACCATTTGTTAGCATCGATACCTCATCAACCACGCTGTGTATTGGCGAGACTACAGACGTTACAAGCAGGACGAATTCAAGAAATTGAAATTTGTTATGTATGGAATATGTGAAAAATAAAATATGTTTTACCTTTCTGCGAGCCAATAACTGTTGAAACATATGAAACATAAATTAAATTAAGAAGGCATACATTTGTCTTTTTACTCGATGTATTAGTATGGCAGTCATCATCTACGATCCCACGCAGTACCACAGATTTTAAACCTGCCATGGTGATGTGGTTAGACCACTCGTCTCCTACCACGAAAAACCGGGTTCGATGCCTAGCAGGCCGCATTCGATTTTTCAATATGCGAGAAAAACTGTGAGTAGAATGATTGGAGGAAGTCGGGCATAATGTACTTTAAATGGGACAAAACTGGCACCTGAGCGATCTATCAGAATCACCACACAATTTTACATTGTTGTACGTGACTGATGCCAATAAAGGAGTAGAAGAGTGGTTTGGGTTTGGAGGGGCTCAAACGCCCTTTATCCTCCCAAAACACTTGTTTGGTATTTTTTACTGTTTTCAACCACTGTAACTTAAAGTAAGCTGCTTGGTGTTCTCAGTTATTTATACACCAATCTCCTGTAAATGATTGCGAGTAACCGTTATAATAACTGTAACACAAAAAAAGATTTTTATGTTTAGCATAAATTGTGTTAGCGGTTAGATTAGTGCCCTTNGACAAAACTGGCACCTGAGCGATCTATCAGAATCACCACACAATTTTACATTGTTGTACGTGACTGATGCCAATAAGGGAGTAGAAGAGTGGTTTGGGTTTGGAGGGGCTCAAACGCCCTTTATCCTCCCAAAACACTTGTTTGGTATTTTTTACTGTTTTCAACCACTGTAACTTAAAGTAAGCTGCTTGTTGTTCTCAGTTATTTATACACCAAGCTCCTGTAAATGATTGCGAGTAACAGTTATAATAACTGTAACACAAAAAAAGATTTTTATGTTTAGCATAAATTGTGTTAGCGGTTAGATTAGTGCCCTTGGCCTTTGGTGCCTATTCCCACCCTCTTCTTTACTAAAGATGACTGCACTTGCCAAATGCTGCAAGCATGAACGACAGCTCAGTAATTTAGGTATTTAAAAGGAAGTGTCCTAACGCACTGATCGGCCCATCAACGCACAGCCTAAATCGCTGGATCTAGAAATATTACATTTTTGAGGTGGCGTCCCCTTATGGCTTAAGGACCCCTAAGAAGATATTTTTCGGCCGTTATGAGTGGGAAAAGGTGTTTTCAACGATCTCTCAATATCTCTTACACCCGATGTGATATCGCAGAGCTTCTTTCTTTAAAATTCCACACATAACAATGCGTAGTTTTTATATAGAAAATAACGTGCAAGTCATGTTTCTTCGTCAACATGTTTCTTCGTCTTGCATTGGTTCATTGCAACACAGCTGAGAGAATTGAGAGATTTGGATGGCTCTTTACAACGAGGTCTTGAGAGCCGGCAAGGGTTCAATGAGGCGAGAATGAAGCAGCGCTGGAATGCAAGGGCGGGGAAACAGGAGATCCCCGAGAAAACCAGCTGACCAGCGGCATCGTCCGGCTACGACACAGCGCATACACACTAAAGCATTTTATCTGGATGACTTTTATTTACAGCGTTCTTACTGCTTGCCCTCAGTAACTTTCTAAGAGAGCTCGGTATTGAAAGTACTCTTATCGAAAAATAACTTCCACAATTAAATAAGAACTCGATGACTATGTTGCACATTTAGAGAAACAAAATTCAAGTCCCAAAATATTGTGTGCTACACCAGAAAAAAATTGAGAAATTTTATCTAGGCTGGCATCGAGGAGTAGTGTGTTATTTCTATCACAGGCGAGGGAACGTCATTCCTAGCAGTATTACGTAAAAGCACAGTATTACGTAAAAGCGATCGCGGGAAAGAACAAAGTCCCATTACATACCACAAACCACGATAAACTACATATACCCTTTGGTAGGAATAATTACTCAATAAAAATGATTTACAAGTGATTTTTTTTACTTCTTTATTATAACGGTACAACAACGTCCATATATGAACTGGTGAAGGTCAATTAAAAAATACGCTGAGATCACTCTCAGGTCTTACAGACGCCTAACATAAAAACNGAACTCGATGACTATGTTGCACATTTAGAGAAACAAAATTCAAGTCCCAAAATATTGTGTGCTACACCAGAAAAAATTGAGAAATTTTATCTAGGCTGGCATCGAGGAGTAGTGTGTTATTTCTATCACAGGCGAGGGAACGTCATTCCTAGCAGTATTACGTAAAATAACAGTATTACGTAAAAGCGATCGCGGGAAAGAACANACAGTATTACGTAAAAGCGATCGCGGGAAAGAACAAAGTCCCATTACATACCACAAACCACGATAAACTACATATACCCTTTGGTAGGAATAATTACTCAATAAAAATGATTTACAAGTGATTTTTTTTTACTTCTTTATTATAACGGTACAACAACGTCCAAATATGAACTGGTGAAGGTCAATTAAAAAATACGCTGAGATCACTCTCAGGTCTTACAGACGCCTAACATAAAAACNTATATGAACTGGTGAAGGTCAATTAAAAAATACGCTGAGATCACTCTCAGGTCTTACAGACGCCTAACATAAAAACAGCAATTCATTCCCATGTTCCATTCCGTGATGTCTCTTATGAACAGTATGATGATGCAATGGATCTGCTTTGCAGGAAATAAGAGTTTAAGAAGCAAATTAACAAGAATGTTAACTGAAAGATTTCATAAATATTTACCACGAATGACACGGTGTGTGCTGTCTGTAGAGGACATTTCTGGCAACAATCGTTGTTGTAAAACGAATATTAATTTTTTCATAACGAAAGATATGCAAAAGAATATTAATAAATGAGGTACGAAGTGATTTTGTGTTAACAATACAAGTTTGGTTTTGTAGTTATGTCTTTGCCAATACACACAATATTTGCTTGTTCGGTGCACGAGATGAGTTTCGCATTAAATAAGTTATCTCCCCTTCTAAGTTAAATAACAACTTTCTGCTTCTAATTGTTGTAGCTTTTGGACGAACTGCTTCTTAGATTTATTTTTATGGAATTCTGTTTTACCCCGCAGAGATTCGTAGGATACAATAATAAGGGCAAACAAATTTAAACGGAATGTTTCCCTAAAGTTTACAATAGTAAGCGTTTTCGTTTGGTTAACATTTTGTTACTGCTGAACTGACTTTTGAGTGTGGTATATTATAATAATAATTTACGGGATAGGGAATTCTGTAAAAAAANTTGTTACTGCTGAACTGACTTTTGAGTGTGGTATATTATAATAATAATTTACGGGATAGGGAATTCTGTAAAAAAATAATTGTTTGTTAATTTAATATGGGTGACAGCCTTGCGGGACATTTACGCACACAACCACTCAGAAAAATTAATTAATTGTTTTATAAAACCCATGACTTAAATATAATTCAATATATTGAGTAANTTGTTACTGCTGAACTGACTTTTGAGTGTGGTATATTATAATAATAATTTACGGGATAGGGAATTCTGTAAAAAAAATAATTGTTTCTTAATTTAATATGGGTGACAGCCTTGCGGGACATTTACGTACACAACCACTCAGAAAAATTAATTAATTGTTTTATAAAACCCATGACTTAAATATAATTCAATATATTGAGTAANTACACAACCACTCAGAAAAATTAATTAATTGTTTTATAAAACCCATGACTTAAATATAATTCAATATATTGAGTAAAAATCATACTAAATAGGCATTTCACTTTAACATATATGCATATAAATTCTATAATTGTATTTATTTATAGACAACAAATCAAAACAAACAATGTGTTCATGTGTCCATTGAGCAGCTGTCTGCCTTTGGTTTCCCCTAGAAGAACGGTAAGAAAATTAGGCCAATACAATAAAATTATGTGACTTAAGAATAGCATAAAAATAAACAGTCTAAGATAATGGAGCAAACGAAAATGATAGTAGAAGACTAGAGCATCGACTCAGAAAAGGAAAAAAAGACTTGCATTCATTGTTTTCGTAAGTTTATTTGTTAAAAGTTGAGAACCCCGAGTAGTTTATTATTTCTGCCTACAGAGCGCCATGTAAAAATTAAAATTTTCATACCAGTTCTTAATCTAATATGTGAAAAACAAAAAGAAAACAATCTCACTGGCATCTGGTTTTGAACATTAGACTTTTAATAAGTTTCGTTGGTATTATGACGACGTTACTGCATATCGGCTATTCACGGTAAAGTGAGCACTTTTGAAAGCCCTCCCATTTGGAATAATAGTCAATAAATAAATTTTATTTTAGCCTTAGACGTTAAATTCCGAGTGCGGTGGAATAAACATTCTGTATTTATTACTTACATGGCAATATTTATTTTAAAAGGGGGTTAAAGGTTTAAAAAATGACTTGAAGGAAAAGTAACTAGGGCTTCAAAAGTGCTCACTTTACCGTGATCAGCCTATATAAGCCATTAAGAGTTTACGTTAAGAAATATGGAAAGGTCTCGCAATGCGCGAATTCTCAAAACATAAAATCAAGAACAGGATGTGAACTACTTAATATATTTTGATGGGGTTACTTAGATTTATTCACAAGATATTTGGATGTTGATAACTATCCTAAACGCAACAATTGGTACAGTCTATAGTTTTTTATTTAAAATTTGCAAACTTTTTGCAGAAAACAAGGAATATAAACCACAAAATCTGCCAATTTACAAAAATAATGATCTTAAAATTAACAAAATAATATATTTAACTCCATGATATTAACATTTATACATCGCAATGATATAAATATTTTTTAAACAAATATTTTTAACAGAGAATTTTTGAAGATAAAATTCGGTNATTTATACATCGCAATGATATAAATATTTTTTAAACAAATATTTTTAACAGAGAATTTTTGAAGATAAAATTCGGTTAAAAACAAGAAGGGGATTTCTGTTTTGGTTTTGTTATTATAAATTTCTTCACTTTATCAATTTTGAAACAATTGATTTCGTATATTTGCTGATTTTGCTGTTTCTATGCGATATTTACGAAAAACATCCCACANCAATTTTGAAACAATTGATTTCGTATATTTGCTGATTTTGCTGTTTCTATGCGATATTTACGAAAAACATCCCACAAATTTTATTCGATGATTATACCTCGTATAAACTATTGCTGTTTGTGATGGTTTTGTTAATTAAAATACATTGTCAATTAAAAGACCCCACCGAAATATATTAAGTAGCAGAACATTTTGTATTTATTATATATTTTAGAAATATACGCACAGCGAGATATTTATATAGCTCTTAAACATATAGTTATGAGCAGAGATAACTGTTGAAATGTTTATTACATTGATCGCGAAAGAGCGATGGTGAAGAATGGCGACCCCGAGTTGCGCAGAAATAGAAATGAAGGGCAGAGGTCACGTGATTGACGGCGAGTCGACGACAACGACCCCAGCTCCTTGGCGCCAAGGAATCTGATGACCCCAAAGGAATTATCGCGCCTGGCTAACGCATTTAGGGAGAGTACTAACTACAGCTCGACAAACTCAAGTGGAACCCCGCGAAATATGTGAGAAACACACGATCTTTCCACCTCCCCCAACATACACTCTTATCGATGCTGCAGCTTCAAGGTCGTGCAGACAATTTGAACACCTCCATAGCAGCCTCCGCTTGGTCCGCTGGCACGGCCCAGCCGGCGGTAGCTGACATTAGTGACGGCCCGGCTGTGTACAAACTGTTACAAAAATATTCGGCGTGCATCGGCAAACGCGGAACTGATTATACGGAGTCTAATGTTTTTCGCATGACCTCAGGCTGCGGCTGGCTGCGCCAGCAGCTGTGGCGCTTGCAGTACACATGTATTCATACCACTGACAAGCCAAGAAGAAATTTAGTACATTTTATTCTACTTCACATGATTCCCTCGATTCCGCTGGTATGTCTATTCCAATGTGTGTGTTTGATTCTCCCCTACACTCTTATTTCTTATAACAAGTTATTAGGTTTTCAGCTTTAATTACTTTAATTAACTTGAATGCATCCTCAATTTAATGCGAAACATAAGGGTGAGCCGCCACAATTACATTCGTGCTCGGGCGGGTTCACAATGCACCGTGAGAAATAGACGCTGACAGCCCAGCGGGTTGCAGGACAAACTGGGTGGTATTTTCCTCAGTAGAGTGTCACGATGTTTTTAACTTTCAAGAGGAAGCAGATTGGCGAGACATAACTATTAAGTTACCTTGGGATGTGGTGTTTCGATGCTGGCTCATTCTCATTAGATGCGGCAAAAGGAATGAATTTTTTTTTTCTTGTTTTGCTGCAGAAATTAATTTTTCATTCATAAAACAACATATTTTGAAAATGAAAAAAAAAACTTATTTGTCATACATTAAACTAGTTTATTTTTACGGTCGCCCATTGTTTCTGAATATAACCTTAAAATTAAAAAAATTAAAAACTAAATGTACTGCATTGATCGCTATTACCCACAGCGTGGGGCAATCACAATCAAAATATGCCATGTAATCTAGTTTTAAAACTAGGATAGAATAAGCATTTTACAGCCATTTTAATAGCAACTATGACTCTACTAATATATAATAAATAAATAATGAACAAGACAACAGCATTTAAATGGTACAGTAAAAGAAAAAAAATGTTATTTTTGGGAGTAGCTAATATCTACAAATTGTAAATCCAAAAACAGGAAGTTTTGAATTAAGAATAGTTAACCGATTCTTCACAGTCCTTTTATAATACTACGAAAACATAGGTCACAAGTACATCCTTCAGGACACTCCTATCCAGTGCAGAGAGAATGAGCCCAAAGCCCACAAACTGTCCACTTATATCACATTTTATTTTCCATACCAAATTCACCACACACTAAGCATTTTTGCTCGTTGCACACATATATGTCATCACTTACAGCATCGTCACAAATATATTTTTCATCAATGTTGTCGCATTCTGAAGATGTATCACTTGAAGTAAACTCCTTTTTCAAGTTCCTTCTGGATCTTCTTGTTTGTGTTGTTCTTGACGTGGTGTACACATTTGTTCTCTTTCGTTGTGCTGATTCGTCGTTTTCTTTTTTCCACTTTATTCTGCATCTTCATTTCCAAATTCTTCTACTGTGGTGTGGCAGTTATAATCTCTGAATGTTGTTTTATTCTACCTTTGACAACAGTGTTCACTGATTTTACTTTTGCAGGCAGATGCGAAATGCTCTCGAAAAATACTGTAGGACTATTCTATATAGAAGTGCATGTATTGGCCATAGAATCTGCTGTATCATTCGTTGGCGTGGACACAGTAACTTTTTCAATGTTAGTTTCCACCTGTTGTGAGGAAGAAGTCTGAGACACAGTGGTTAGGTTTCCAATTTCTATCTCAAAAGCAAAATCCTCGTTTGTAAATTCATCCAGAGGCATAACCCTTGTGGCTTTAAATCCTGATACGCCCTTAGCAATTGTGGTCACATGTGAATAAGCACGATTAAACAGAGCTGCAAAGTTGTCAGGCCTAATGATTCTCTGTGCGTTCACTTTCTCTATGGTGCGCCTTCTTCAGTAGTCCCAAAAATGTGACATCCAGTGGTTTTAAGAGGTGGGATGAATGGACTGGAATTGAAACCATGACAATTGTATGGACTTTGGAAAAGTCATATGACCCAAACGTCACATGACTGTAGTGTTTGTCAAGGATTAAAAGAACAGGTTGCTCTGGATCACGATCACTTGCGGGGAATGGCGATCACCCTGATCTGCGTTTCCCCAACATGCGCGCCATCATATCGGTCGCTACAAAAAGGTTACTAATAACTTTGTTTAAATCACAGTGGCGTTAAAATACAGTCTATGCATCTAGCAATTCATAAATATAATTATTTAGTAACGATATGTTAAATGTAAGTACTTAAATAAAAAAAAAAAAAACCAAACGCAGGAAATAACAAGAAATCCGTTCAAAACATTACATTTAACTTGACACAGCAGAGAACAAAGCGACACTGGCGTAGGAAGAGGACGTAGTTCCAGTCCGATAGTAGAGATGGCACCACACGTCGGCGCGCTTCCATCCTCGATAATAACTGAGAAAAGAGGGTTATCACCATTCCCCACTGAACTTCATTACCCTCCGCTCCGCTACTAAATAAGTTGTACAAATGAAAAAATTTACAAAATAAACTAATGCCATAGGCTACTGTGTAACATATATGTAATAACCAAATAACAGTTCGTAAATTAAGAAAAGTTAAAAATTTGCAAAATTTTATATTTATTTAACAATTTTTTTCATATATATGGCTTGTTATTTGATTATGAAATATATATCATGCGGTAGTCCATGGCATCAGTTTACCTTGTAAATTTCTTAATTTTTACAACTTAGTATTTGCTATTATGGTTGCAGCAAAACAGAAAAAATTTGAATTTGACATCAAATTATAAAAAAAAAATAAAGTCTTAAATTTTTTTATTCTAACAAAATTTCATCAAATACAATGCGTACAAGTTAACAATGTTTTGTACAAGTAAAACATTATTAATTTTTTGGGTTCCAACACCCTTACATTGAGTTGATAGATTTAGGTGGATCTCAGCAACGAGGTCTTGAGAGCCGGGTGAAGTGAGGTGAGAATGGAGCAGCACCGGAATGCCAGGGCGGGGAAACGGGAGATCCCCAAGAAAACCCGCCGACCAGCGGCATCGTCTGGAACGATCCCCACGTACGAAAATCAAGGAGCAACCCCACAGGGAATCGCACCCGGTTCACCTAGGTGGGAGGCGAGTTGTCTAACCACTACACCACCGCGGCCCCGTCGACACTTCAGCCATGCGTCTCGTGTTCCTGACGAAACTGTTATTTTTTTCAGAGACCGAATTGTCTTTTCAATCTCTGTTGGACTCGCACTATACATCTTCGCTAGTTGCGTAATAATTTCAAAATCTTCCATTCCCGTCTTTACATTCTTTACACGTGGTTTCCCACAGAATAGGCGTTCCTTGAATGTCTTCAACAAGTAGAAGAGCATCTCGTACTTTCCAGCTAGTGGCCATCGCAGCCAAAATCAGCCACCAAAACACGCTGTTGTAAAACCGACACGTACGAAACTAAAGCTGCAACCACACAATTGCGTGTACTGTGGAGAAGGATTGGTGGTTGGCGGCAACACGAAGTTCAGTTGCAGCACGCATTTTTATGTGTCTCTCTTTCCCACGCCAACACACACTCCTGCATATGATTTCTATCGCGACCGGGAAACAGAAAAACACATACAACTAACTGCCTGTCAATAAACATTCCACCTATAGTCTATTTATTCGCGGTTTCTTCACACCTTTTCAATCAAGCCACACCCCTATGTACGTGTTTGGCTCCTTCCTAAAAACGCCGTGTATCACAAGCGTTTTATACATGAGGTAACATCGAATGCCCTTATTTTTGGTTAAACTGAACTTTTACTTATATTTTACCAATAAAATTTAAATATTTCATTTATAACTAATATTAATAATGGGATATAGAAATGTGTTGGTAATGCCTAGTAATAAATAGTTCATATGCAAAATAGTATTATTCCGATCATTCACGAACGTGGTGCGTTGACCCTCTGGTGTTATTTTCTAAGCTTTGTTTGCATGAGGCGAAGGAATATCCTGCAAGTAGAACTTTATCAAGGCTTCAGAAAAGTTGAAAATAACCGGGAATGGACTATAATAGGGAATGGACTATAATACGTCAGTATACAGTCGACGTGTGCATCGCATACAGTTGCATTTGAGTACGTGGGCAGACGAATACTAGTGAGTAATCGCCCTTATGTATTTGTGAGCTGCGAACGAAAATCTTCGCTTCGCTTCCCCAGCGAGGCGCACGTGCAGTACATAACTCTCACCGAGACAAGACAAACACCGCAGATTGTAAATCAGTTTAGATAACAAGAGGTGGCACCCCCGTAGTGTACCTACTAGCTCAGCAAAGTTTGTTCACTCCATTTCTTGGATTGTCTTTAAGTTTGTTGTAGGCGTGTTTCAAGGACGCCGTGGGATGAGAGGAATTAAAAGTGCGCAGAACAAGAACTTTCTTGCAAACATACATGCATGGACAGAAGTGTTAGTACAGTCACAAGTGCAAAAAGAAACAATATATTTCGCCTGCTCCAAGAACAAACATAATTCCACCTCACAGATATAATAAATTATTATAGTGTGTTTGCGGTATATCCACACTTTATGATTGAAACCTTTGAAAAAATCACTCTATAAATGACGTGTTTGGTTCTTTCTTAAATATTTCAGGTATCACAGGCGTTCAATACCTGTTAACATAAAAGTATCTTACTTTTGGTTAAAATTAACTTTAACTTATATTCAATATCTAAATTTCAATATTTCACTTTATAATTGATACAAATAAGCACAGGGATAACATAGGTGTGTTGGTAATGCCTAGTAAAAAATAGTTCCCACACGATTTTTTTTAAATGAGTGCGCACGAATACGGTGCGTTGTCCCTTTGGTGAAATTTTCCGGACCAATGAATTTCCCTTATCGAATGGCTAGTAAAGATCCCGGCATGGAACTGTATTAAAGTCAAGGCCGGCAGAGTACGGCCTGCCAACTGCTCGCGATTGTTAAGTCAGCAGAAAAAGGGCAGTGAGTTCACCTGTCAGTTTTTGTTTGCTTGGGATGACAACTCATTTTGCGAATTGATGTGTCCAAATTAACTTTTTCTTCGTTGCACCATCAACTTCAGTACAGTGTCATTTACGTTTCACGGTTATGCAGAGAAAGACCTAAGATGGCAGGATTTAATTGCCTACACCACTGGATATAAATAATACTAAAGAAGGAACTATGCCTCAAGGTAAATTTCTCCGCGTTTTTTGAGTTAGTTGCCCGGCCACACATAAGGCATAGCCTAAGTCCATTCACGGTTACTTCCAACTTTCCTGAAGCCCCGCTAAAATTCTACTTTCAGGCTATTCCTCCGCCTCATGCAAACAAAGCTTAACTAAGCCTAGAAAACAACACCAAAGGGACAACGCGCTGTATTTGTGCGCACTCAGTTTAATAAAGTTGCATTATAACTACTTTTTACTAGGCATTTCCAACACGCCTTTTTCTTCTGTTTTTATCCGTATTAATTATAAATGATATGTTATACTTCATTAACAAAATTACATACTGCAAGTTAACTAAAATTATGATATTTTTATTTTAGCAGAAGTATTGAACGCTTGTGATAAGTGGCATGTTTAGGAAACAACCGAACACGTCATATGGGGTGATTTTTCAAAAGTTTGATTAAATAAAGTGTGAAGATACTGCGAGCTTCTTCAACATAGTATTCCGCCTAACAAAGTACCATAAACTAACCTGGGATAGGTGTATACGTGCATTTTTATCTGATTTAGCTAACATATAATTCTAGTATAATTAGAATTTTTGCAGTTAAAACCAACTTAGGATCTCTGTTCTATGCCCAGGATAGGAAGGGAATAAGTAGCCAGTTTTCACAAGCGCATATGCCGTAGCCACGACCGCGACTGTCTACAGGCGCCCATCTTCCATTTTCTCTTAACGCCATCGTTCGACGTACCAAGGAACCTAACGCCAGCTACCGTGTCTTCTCTTCCACTTTCTCCTTTGGCACACACTTAGTGGCACATGTGTATGACTACTTTAGAAAGGGAAGTGCGCGATGGCCAGCGTTAGTTGCATTTCTCGCTACACGATAGCGCCACGAGCAAATTAAGCGATTGCACAGCTTCTTTGTGTTCTGCAAGGAAACTAGTTCCAAAAACACCGAGGCATTCTCATATGGCTTCCAGCGTTCTATATTTTTCTTTACAGTCATTGCTTGCAGTCGTGTGCTCCGAAACACTTGTGTTCTACATGGTGCGAAAAAAATTAGTCATGCTGGAGTTTGGGCACCATATACGCTGTTCGCGTTTGAGAACTTTTAAATCAGCCTTTGAAAAAACTCGCTGCTCTCTATTGCAAGTAAAAAAAACACTTAATTACTCAGATAATTAGCAAAATTAGCTCTATGTGTTAATATCATATGAAAAGTGTCATCTAAAAATGTGTGGACGTTGAACTTTTTAAATTCGGTTTCTGCTTATTTTATGCACATAAGAGTAATATTTGGCGTATTGGCAACGTATGTGTGTTCGTGAAAATTGCCACCTACGTTGATTGTCAAGCGTTAAATGCACCACTATGAGAAATTTTTTCTTCAATTACCACCCCCCCCNCCCCCACCCCCCTTACTTTCAGTTACTGGTCACAAACGATTACCGCTCCATCCTGCCCAACTTTTCTTCTCCATGCGAAAAAAAACAAGCAGGATGTAAATTAATGTAACAGCAGACTCGCGAGTTGGTAGCTACAGTAGAAAGACTGAATTATTTCACTATTGGTAGAGACCTGAAAAATTCGCGTTTTCCTTTCGGGACAAGCTAGAATTCGAAACACCGTACGTTTGTATTGCTAATGCTATTGGTACATTAATTAAATTACACCTCCTGGAAAACTCTGAGCCAGTAATAAATACACAGTAAAATGCAGACCGAATCACCGTCTTCCGCTAATACAACAAGCAACCGATGAACAGTGATATCTGCATGATTTTGCATACGAAAATGGAGTGTAGCCTACAGGTAATTGAACTCGCGAATTTTTCAGGTCTATAACTATTGGTACAAACTTCGATTTACGCGAGTCACGGATACGAACTTCATTCCATTACTTAATAGTTGGGCCACAGAATACGTTGGTATACAGAAGTGATATGGCGGGGTAATCCCTCTGAAGTAGGCGTTTCCATACTCTGACTTGATGCGCGAGGTTCTTGAACAGGCCTTCTGTCTGTTTGGCTTCTTCGGGCTGTGAAATATTCCCTATTGATTGGGTGGCCGTCTAGCTTGCAAGTTACCACGGGCTCTGAATGGCGAAGGGCGTTCCAACATGTTGCTGAACAGCGATGCCATTTTGGTGTGATGACAGAGTTCTTGGTGTAAGCTGCTGTTCCATTTCTGTATTATTAAGCATTGTGTGGTTGGGCCAGCACAGGTTCTCCAACTGGTGAAATCAGCCAAAGTTTTATGTGATCAACACTTTGTTAACCGGGTGTCCCAGTGGACTTACAGAAAGAGACTCGAAAATTCCGCGGATTCATTTGAGGACAAGATAGGCTTCAATCACATGTACATTTGACTTTTCTTTCTAATTGGAACGCTGTTCGTGAGCCACGGCCTGGACGAATTTGAGCCAATAACTGACCTGTGAAGAAATAAGGAAAAAATCCCATGCCACATTCTCTGGAGTAAAACTGGAGCATCAGCCAATTAACAATAATTAACTGAGGTTCAAGTACACAAATAGTAGTGCAGTCTAGCTTGTTGCCAAATGAATCCGCGTAACTTCCGGGTCTCTACTTATAGATAAGGAAATAAGTATTCATACAGTCACAAGTACAAAGAGGAACAATCCATATTGCGTGCGATTTAAATGTAATAAATCATATTAATATTTAGATATACACTGACGAGCCAAAAAAACTGGCACAGGAGTGCTTATGCAAATAGCAGAGGTATGGAACCAATCAGAGTAACGCTATGCGGTCGGCAGCTAGATCAGTTACTGCTGCTACAATGGCAGGTTATCAAGATTTAAGTGAGTTTGAACGTGGTGTTATAGTCGGCGCACGAGAGATGGGACATAGCATCTCCGAGGTAGCGATAACATTTGGATGTTCGCGTATGACCATTTCACGAGTGTACCGTGAATATCGGGAATCCGGTAAAACATCAAATCTTCGACATCGCTGCGGCCGGAAAAAGATCGTGAAAGAACGGGACAAACGACGACTGACGAGAATCATTAAACGTGACAGACGTGCAACCCTTTCTCAAATTGGCGCAGATTGGATTTGTGGACTTCCCTGCAGGATTCATGGTGTGAATTGCCTCCTGTATACCTTCAGACATTAGTGGAGTCCATGCCACGTTGTCTTGCGGCACTTCTGCGTGCTCGAGGGGCCCTACACGATATTAGGCAGGTGTACCAGTTTTTTTAGCTCTTCAGTGTATTACTAACATTTTTTTAATTTTCGTTATGAAATAAAGAAATAATATTCCTCACTGGATGCATTTTAAGCCGAACGTAAGTATTCGTACACTAACACGAAATTACACTCCCAAAACAAAACTAACGTTGCCTTTCTTTCCTCGGTACTTCGTAAGCTTGCCTCTGGTGTGAATGATCTCCCTCAACCATTTGGGCGTGGAATACACAAGATGACTGGTTGTTTCCTTAACAATAATACACCATTCTTGCAACAGCGAGTCCTTCACTTACGATGTACTGGATATGTAATGTTTCTTCACTCTTCTGTCTGGCTCACTACACAGATACTCCATCGGATTGAGATCTGGAGACTGTGCTGGAGTTTTCAAGGCGTGTTGCGTATTATAAAGCAGCCATAGCCGGGAAATGTGTGCATACGTCGGGATCGCCATCTTGCTGGAAGTAGAAATCGGTTCCTAAACCCAGTTTCTCAGTGCTCTTCTTTCAGTTACATGTAAGCATGTCCACATAACAGATCTGTACATATTTCCCTCTACACCAAACGCAGCCTTACAACCCCAGCCAATAGCATCACCACCGCCGGTAGCTTGCAGATTCTGGATATTAAGTTTGGTCTTGGGTTTTCTCCGTACCAAAATGCCACCATCATTGTGATAAATGTTAAACTGACTATCACCCGATGACAAAATTCTGTCCCAGAAGTCCTGAGTCTTCCCTACTTAATCTTTTGCGAATAATTCGTCTTGCTTATGCAGTGCTTCTTTCTTGGTACCCTGGCTCTGCATCCGGCGCAATTGAGGAGTCTTATTATTATCTGCGTTCCTCGTTTTCCCAATTGTTCCTGCACATGAGCAGATGTTGTAGAATACGTAACTTTCGCATCTTTCTTGATCATTCTCATCACTAGCTGTGTTTCCCTGTGGGCCAGTTTCTGTAAACGACACAATATTGGCCTGTTTATAAAAACTTTATATTATTTAAACGCCGGATTACATTTTGCTGGATCACAATGTTTGCAATTTCTGAAAATTATTATTTTTTTTGAAACAATGAAAAAAATTATTTGTCTCGTTTTTACAAAAGTTTATTTTCTCTTGCGACCCATTTCGCCGTTCCGTAGCCAACTAGTTGCACCATAAACACGCTTGAAGTGCAATCTGCAGCTGCAGGCGACGGAGTGTGGCACAGAGTTGGCCTGTCCACTGTTTCTGTTCTCTTAGCTAATCTTTGTTTGCATAAGGCGGAGGAGGGATGGCCTGAAAGTATAACTTGAGCAATGCTTCAGAAAAGTTGGAAGTGACAATGAATGAACTACACCATACGTACAACGCTCTTTATGAAATAAAGAAACAGTCTTTCTCGCTTCACGCAATTTACTTCTAATTATTTTCCGTATGGAGAAGAAAAGTTTGGCGGGATGAACAAGTAATAGTTTGTTACTAATAAATTAAAGTAAGGGCGGAACTGAAAAGAAGTTTCTCATCGCGGTACATTCAACACATGACAAACGTTAACCTGTCAACGTAAGTGGAAATTACGACGATTACGCATACGTTGCCAATACGCCAAATATTGCTCTTAGGTGTATAAACCAAGCAGAAACTGAATCAAACAAGTTCAACGTCCACAAATTTTAAGATTACACTTTTCATATGATATTAATACATGCAGATACTTTTACTAATTCACTACCAACTTTACAAAGAGTAATTCAAATGTGTGTTTTATTTGCAATCACGGGCAGTAACTTTCTGGGATCGCTCCAGTACATACTTTTTGATTTTTGCAGTTTGGAGTTAGCAGGCCAACATAATCTTGGTGGTAACCATCACGAACTACAGTATAAAGAAATACAGCCACTTGACGTCGTCTGGCATCTTGTCGACACTTGATGACAGTGCTGACAACCAGCCGACAATTTACCAACAGTTTTGGGTTTACTGGTATACTTCCTTGTGGAGTAAAAAGTACAAGCCTATCAGCGCAGTGCCATTCCACTGGAGAATCTAAGGCTAGGCACTGTACAGAAAAAATTATGAGCGTAATGTAGGCTTACTTAAAAAAAAAAAAAAAATGTAAATGTTAAAAATCAATTTCAGAGTCTCGTAACTCGTGACACGTTCCGTATCATAAATATTAAATCGATAATTTACGCTGTGGACTATCATACTGTATTCCATTCTAATGTCAGTCATTCAGCCATTGGTGTTGTCAAATTAGCATCTGGAAGTAAACCGTGCAGTGCAGGACGGCCCAGAAACACAGACAATTATTTTGCACACACCTTAGCAAAAGGGAAGCGAACAGTAAATGTTTCTGTTGCATTCTAGCCCCACTACAGACGGTATATTTACAATCGTATCCATAGACGGGTCTCACTTTTTGCGGTTCCTTAGGCAAAATCTTTCTCCGACACTACTGATAAGATAACTGTGGTTATCCTTCGGTGGCAGAGATAGCAGTAGATTTTCGAACTTTTTACGAGTGGCTAAGCCGATAATATTCAAGTATCAATAAAGGGCTTAATGAGTTTTCCTTCGCGATCCAGACAAACACAATGGTACTTATCGCGCAAGTTCCTAGGCAGAATGCAGCGAATGCAACGTAAAAAGTAGAATTAGATGGTTCCTAAAACGCCCCATTTGAAGCTTTCAAATACTACCAAGGGCACTTCAGATACGGCTTTCATTACGGGCTACCAGCCCGTTTGGAATCGATAAAACCATCTTCTTACCCAACCCAGTTCGTTAGTTCCGAGTGAGGAAACAATAAAATGAAGAGCATTACTCTACCTAGTCGTAAATCTCCTGCTGATATAAAGTGTCCCACATTGTAGCCGAGGCTCCTTTTGTAGGACTAATCACGTGATAGGTTTTTAAGTGACAGTAGGTAATGCAGCTTACATATCTCAGTGTAACTACAGCGTAAATATTGCTGAAGATTGTTTAATTTTTCCATAAAAAGGCAACTAAAAATTATTGTTACATGTGGCTGGGCGTAGCCAGAATCGTGACGGATGATATTAAATAAAAGAACATAATTTATTATTTTATATATTTTATGAAAAATAGTACATTATTTAATACACCTAAGTTTTTTATCATATGCAATCGTTCAGTATTTTTCAGTCCTCTGTAAAAATACTAGACTTTATTCAATATATTATTACACTAATCAGTTAAATAATTAAATTAGTCATATTAACAAAAATTATACAGTCCAGCACTCTATAGTCCACTCACGATTACTTCCAAATTTTCTGAAGCCTTGGTAACGATCTACTTTCAGACTATTCCTCCGCCTCATGCAAACAAAGCTTAACTAAGTCTAGCAAATTACACCAAAGGGACAGCGCACCGAATTTATGCGCACTCAGTGTATTAATAGTTTGCATTATAATTATTTATTTCTAGGCATTACCAACACAGTTTTTTTCCTGTCTGTTTCAATCCATTTTAATTATCAAAGAATTATTGTAATTAATAGGTAAAATTTAAGTAAAAGTTCAATTTAACCGAGAAAATGAAATACTTTAATGTTAACAGAAGTATAAAACGCTAGTAATACGTGACACATTTAGGAAAAAACGAAACACGCCGTACATAGGGTGATTTTTCGAAGGTGTGATTCAAAATGTGTGAAGACACTGCGAATAGAGTACAGGTTAGAGGTCACCAAGTGTAGCAGTTTCCTGCGAACTTCTCTCACCTCCGCTCTGTAGCCTAGGTGTGGGCCACAAACGCCACGGCACTCGTTCGGGAGTACAGGCCATTCACGGTTTTTCCAAACTTTTCTGAAGTCTTGCTAAAGTTCTTCTTACAAGATATTCCTCCGCGTCATTCAAACACAGCTTAACCGAGTCTAGAAATTTTGCACCAAAGGGACAACGCACCGCATTCGTGCGCACTCAGTCTGACAGTAGTTTGCATAAGAACTACTTCTTGCTAGGCATTACCAAAACACCTATTTTCTTCTTGTTTTAATTCATATCAATTATAAATTATATATTATCATTTATAGATAATATTTTAAGTAAAAGTTTGATTTGACCCCAAATAAGGTACTTTTATGTTGACAAAAGTACAAAACGCTTGTGATACTTAGCATATTTTGGATACAACGTAATACGTCATTAATGAGGTGATTTTTCGAAGGTTTGATTCAAAAAGTGTAAATAAACCGCGAATAGACTATACCTAACGAAGTGTATATCTTCGTGCACCCAAGCTGTTGTCGCCGTGCTGCCAGTAACAGTCGTCGCTTACCGTAGCCACATCAACACTCGCCAGTCACTTTCACACACACATACACACACACTAAAGAACATTCTGCGAGGGGTATTTATACCTTGCGGATATTTTCTGAATTATTTTACACTTGAGNCACACACACACTAAAGAACATTCTGCGAGGGGTATTTATACCTTGCGGATATTTTCTGAATTATTTTACACTTGAGCGTAGCCAGCGCAGCCAGAAATAACTGAACTGAGTGTCGAGTTGTTTCTCAATAGGAGAGGCCATCCCCGACACTCACGACGGCGTCAGTCGCTGCCACGTGCGAGATCTCAATAAAGAAGCGCAAGCCAAACACATCAGTTATCCCCTCCCACCTTCCTTCCACGCACCATTCCATCCTCCGTTGGACTGGTATTATTCCATCGCATGACTAATTCGAACTGGCGGCCGGGGCTGGATGGTGGGAGACAAGACTTTAATCCCGCAACATTATACAATTTAACTGTCCCAAATCTTTGCAAATACGGTGTAAAACAGTTTTAAAAAAATACTCATTTATCAATCATCCAGCTACGCCATATCTATAAAAATAGATAAAGATTCGTACAAGATTACACGTATGCTCTCTTACTTTAAAAAACCAAGAAAACATTAGCAAGAGCCAAATTATATTTTATGATCGGTTACGTTACATGTTTTGGAAATAACAGCTGCTTTAAAAGATTTCCGTAATAAGTGACAACTAATTTAACTGATTAAACAAAATTATATCTACTTCGGTTAATAAAGCATACCTACATTTTGCCTGCACTTTATTAATTACTGAATGACTTAAAGGTAAAAAAAAANTACTTCGGTTAATAAAGCATACCTACATTTTGCCTGCACTTTATTAATTACTGAATGACTTAAAGGTA
The DNA here is from genome assembly GCA_002778355.1 of Clitarchus hookeri. Lineage (NCBI taxonomy): Eukaryota > Metazoa > Arthropoda > Insecta > Phasmatodea > Phasmatidae > Clitarchus > Clitarchus hookeri. Next base: position 229,025 of record NQII01003459.1, on the reverse strand, counting down.
AAAAAAAACACGTTTAAGCCGATGTAATTTTCAGAAGTGAAATTATAGGCCTACACCACTAAACTATTTATGAATTTCGAAAATTATCGATGCACTGAAAGAGTACTTTAGAGAATAAGTTTCTTAGGGTTGCGTGAAATATTCGGAAAAATGAAATTAATTTTTCTAATTGTGTTTATATTTACAGCATTTTTATTAACTGACATCAACGAAATATTACCGCAGCAGAACCAAAGAAATACTCTTTTTTGTGGAAAAGGANAGCATTTTTATTAACTGACATCAACGAAATATTACCGCAGCAGAACCAAAGAAATACTCTTTTTTGTGGAAAAGGAGGATGTTGATATTTGGTCGACCTGCGTGGCTGAAGTCGTTATTTACATTATCATTAGGCTAGCCTCAGTGTTGACTTTGGGACGCGAGATTCCTGGGTTGAATCCCCGATACACTATACTTTATCCATTTGGAGATGACAGCAGACACAAACATTACCTATGGCAAAGTCAAAATCATTGATTAGCTGGTTGGTTCACAGTCTGACTGTTGCAGGAAATAGTTCCGATAGTACTGTTGTAATTTAATTATTAATGGAGCCCTTTGGTGTTTTATGATATTAAAATACTTTATTGGCATGATAGAGTATATTTTATTGTGGCTTGTAAAGTGTCTCATAGGTTTTTTTCTGGGTAAAAACCCATCGAGTAACGAGCGTTTTGTTGAAGCATCACCCTATGTCCAAAATAAAAAATCACACAGAAATCAGTGGCATTTATTTAAGGATTAAAGTAAAAATTTCAATTCATTACAAATATTTCACAAAAGTTGATCTTGGTTTTATCACGTGAAAGTGAAATAGACTTTATTATTCCAAAAGACTATTCCTGACGTGTATGTTGGTGGCTGGCTACATAACCTATACTTTACAAAAACGCAGACAGGTGGGGTGATAAAAACGGTCGCACCTAGGAATGCACAGATTATACCGATGCGTGTATCACTGTTATAGACTGTTAACGGTAAAATAAGCACTTTTGAAAGCCCTGCTTAAGATTTACTTGAATGCACATTGTGTATTCTTCCACCATAAGTACAATTAACGTTACCATGGGCCTGAAAACTTTATTCTTGAGTTGGTCAAGGGCAATTGTAAATTTCTTAGAAAAGTAAATATTTTAAAACTGCATATTCTTACACTAGTGTGCATTAAAAAAANAAGGGCAATTGTAAATTTCTTAGAAAAGTAAATATTTTAAAACTGCATATTCTTACACTAGTGTGCATTAAAAAAAACAAGAAAAATAAAATAAAATATTTTAGCATTCACAGATGCTTACTTAACACTAGTAATTTAACGTCAAGNAAAAAAACAAGAAAAATAAAATAAAATATTTTAGCATTCACAGATGCTTACTTAACACTAGTAATTTAACGTCAAGACATGGAACTACTTTCTCTCCGTCAATGCCAACTTTACTGGGCGCGTAACAGTCAATGTGCACGTTAAAATGTATTCACTTTACCGTTAACAGCCTTTAGATGTAATATTCACTACTGCCAGTATCATCCACTGATATACAAATGAACTGTGATAAGAACATACAACCGAATGGCTCACTTCCCGAAGAGCTGATTTTTCTCAGCTGCCAGTGTTAATTGCGCCATGTTTATAAAAACTTTAGTAAACACTGTTATCTCTTGATAAAAGTTCAGTTACATAAGCTACAACGCAACGTTCAGATCAAAGTACCAAGTGCATGGCTGTAACGAGTGACCCTAAGAATGCCTTGTGCGAGATGTCAAGAATCTCTACATCAAAAGGCAATATATAACTTTACCATAACGAATATTTCTAGTGAACGAATTAACTGCAATTTTTAAAGTAATGCTATTGGTAATATGAAACAACATAGATTTAAGAACACCGTTATTCTTTCATAAACGTGCCGGACGACGCCGCTGGTCAGTGGGTTTTCTCTGGGATCTCCCATTTCCCCCACCCTTTCATTCCGGCACTGCTCCATTCTCACCACACTTCACCCTCATCGGCTCTCAAGACCTCGATGTTAAGAGCCGTCCAAATATCTTCACTCACTCACACTCTGATAAAGCTAAGCGGAAAGGAAACGAGGCCGGTTTACAAACTAAATCCAAAAACCGGTTATGAAAAACACGAATTTAAATGTATCACACTGGAGGCCAAACCTTGAACCTGGCAATACGAAGGCACAGAGATAATCAACTATTCAGCGGCAAAATGAACCATGTTTATGAGAACTCGGGCGCAATATTGCTGGCCGTTATAATTTTGTAATATGCAGAACGTTAAATTCCATTTACAGACCGCTGAAACGTGAAATGCGACTGAAATGAAATTTAAGACAAAAATTAAGGATATTTAATTAAGAGTACGTTTCGCACGACATGGCAGCATAGCGTTAACACTGTCTGTTTACTATAGGTGTACTCGTCACGAATTCAGCGACGGGCATTTAGCTACAAACTGTCGATAGTCGTGCTGAGTACGCTGAGATCAAAGAGACTGCGCCACCATTGCGTATCTGTATGCATAGTTATTTTGTGTCGAAGGAGACACCTGCAGCGACTCCAACTACAAAGCTTGTCCGCAGCTTTGCTTCCTAAAAATGCATGCTTTAGTTATGTTGTGAAACTGGCTTATCTAAGTGAAGAGACTATACGATATTGCGAAGACAGGGGGAGGAGGGATGAATAAAAGCACCATGAGAAAACCTCAATCTCCTGCCTAATATGCATGTTTAGAGAGATAGAGAGAAATAGAGTGATAGAGGGGGAGAGAGATAAACGGGCATTTAAGATTTTCTACGGAAAAGCATCATAGTCTCGAGAAATTTTAACANCTATGAGAAAACCACAATCTCCTGCCTAATATGCATGTTTAGAGAGATAGAGGGGGAGAGAGATAAACGGGCATTTAAGATTTTCTACGGAAAAGCATCATAGTCTCGAGAAATTTTAACAGGCCTTATATTTTGATCTCCAAAGGAGTTCTAAGCCATATTTTGCATAATCAATTAAATAGAATCAAGGATAATAATTGACATAACTGGAAACGCATAAACGGAGATTTCTGAATACAGATCTTTTCCAAACTGCGGTAAAAAAATGTCGATCTCATAAACATCTCATTTGAATTCCTTTCCCTCCTCAAAAATGCGCTTTAAGATTTTAAAAAGTTGTTAAAAAAAACAAAGGCTTTAAAACATACTTCAGCCTTAATTTATTTAGATTACGAGAATGTGTTTATGTAAAAATCAGCAAAGCCTAAAAGTATTTTGGTGACATTTGGTTACAACAAACTATTTTATAATTTAATTAATAACATCCATTTCAAATGTATTTTTTCTTACGGCGGATAATATTTGCTTATAAACAGTTATATTTGCATATGGCAGCATTTTTGTGGTTCGTGCAAACCATGTTTACGTCTGTAAACCCTTAACAGCACATATGAAAATTATGCCTAAGTAACTGGTGAAATCCACAAATCGAAAATTATAGTGCAACGTTTGTTTAATTTGGATCAATAAATAAGTCAGCAATTTTCGAGCATGCCTATGCGATTTTATCAAAAACTAAGTTAGGCTTATTTTATCAAGTAACTTTATTCAAATTAGACATGACGTTCTAAAATCCATTGATCGGACTGGATTAAAGATGTTAATAACGGATGATAATAAGATGTTTAAGCCAAATTGTATGGGCGCGAAGAGCTATAGAAACGGAAGATATTTCGAAATGTAGACTAAACCCGGATCCTGAGTCTCTACAAGTCCGCGATTCTCGTTATTCATGAGTCACACTGACCCGTCAACTGTTCACTATTTGTGAGCTGTCAGTGAATGGCGCTTCGCTGCTTTCACAAGAAACGTCATTAGCGACTAGGAGAAGACAGGCTCCCTATATCAATTGTTCCACGCACAGCATCCATGAATAGACTCTCGCCACTGCTATCGAAGAGGAGGGTCAGTTGCATGCTGGTGAACAGTTATGGAACAGGGCGTGTTATGTTTTAAAAGTCTGTGAACTAAGGTTCAGAAGTAGAGAAGAAGACCCAATGGCCTTACGGCGTAAAAGAATAGACATTGATTTTCGTACGAAATTATGATTTACTATATAGGCCACCCTAATTTAATTCAAGTCCTCAGGATGATGGGCCATATGGAAGGGAGTGGAGGTCAGGAACCAGCATAACGGAAACAGGAAAAGGAGATTCGCCCTGACTTGAACCCATGACTGCTGCTACCCGAAGCCTGGTGTCCCGTCGACTGCGCCAGTCCGCGCTGGTTCGGAGGCCTATCCTAACTTCTCACCCCCCCTCCCCTTCTGATGCTCCCGCTACTTTATGCTCGTTGTCTCCCTAATGACCAAGAGGCAAGGTTGGGTTTCAAAATTCTGGTAATCTTTGGAAACTTCCGCAGGCATGCTGGACCCACATATTCACAATGTTAAACTGGTAAATTTCGGGGGTAGTTCGTGATAGCTTCACCGATGAACCTACATATTCTGAAGTTAGTTAAACTTGCCTTCGGCCTCCTTCTCGGGTATGCGCCGGTATCCGCGTTGCAAGAGTTTATGCACAACGGAGCCGAGCTTAACAGCATGCCATCACCCTCAAAGTACACTGTTAGGCGGCTTTTGCAAAGCTTTACCTTTATCATACGAGCAAAGTGCAAATGCTGTAACCGACGATATACTACGACCAGCATCAGTTTCCGAGCAGATGCTTCACGGAAGAGGCACGATTCAACTATGAAGACTTCCCCGTTTGTCAAAATAGTAATTTTCAGGAGGACGAGAACCTTTACTGTACCAAGGAAAGTTTGCAGAGAATGTTTGAGTAGGCATCGTCACGCGATCTTAGATTGGGCGTTATTTCACGCCACTATGTTTTAATGACGATACAGAATCTTCTGAGAGAATTATTCCGTGTTGTTTCAAGAGCAACATATTTTCGAGGAGAAACTCGTAGACGTTCATCACCCCTGAATTTTGACATGGCACGAGACCCCAAATGGAGCGTAAGGGAGGGGTAGACGGGAGCGCCCCGAGAAAACCCACCGACTAACGGCAATGTCTACTACGCTACCCTGGGTGTGACCACGTCGGGGACTCGAACCATAATCACCTTGGTGGGAGGCTGGTAAACTAGCCAAACGGCTACCACGACCTCCGATGAGCCATTTAACCGTGCGTCAGCAGATGTGCGCAGCAGACATTTTTTTGTAATCCAATAAAAAGGTCGGAAAACGTGGCAAAAATTTTCCAAGAGGTGTTGACAGGACATAAATGTTGTATAATTAAAATTTTTTAGAATGTTATTTTAATAATATTAAAAAACGGCTAAATTGAAAATATATATTAATCGAGTATTTTACATTAAAAATAATCATCTTCGGTGTTTTGTACCCGCATTTCTTTTACGTTATCATCAACTTACAACGTTCTTCCAAAACTTCAGTTGGAATATAAATGCTACCCTTTTCAGGTGAGGTATAGCCAGTGAGATATCATCAACCATAAGAATGAATCAAATTCCCTTAAGCAGATGAGATTAATGGGCAAGTGAGTCGGCTGCCTTATAGATACACGCCTGACTCTCCAGCTAGTCCGGAGAAGAGCTCGAAGAGATGGCGAAGCGGGGCGCGTTTTGCCTTAAAAGCACCTTCTAGGCATTTTCTCACATAACTGATCTAAATAGGCGTTTGCCTTAAACTTCACTTGCTCGAAAGGCATAAGCCCCGTAGTCGTTTGCCCCATAGGCGTTTACTTTAAAAGTAAACTTCCTACTTTCAGGCCCAGGTCTAGCAATTGCCCTAGCGGCGTTTGCCCTGAAAGTATTTTTTTTTCGCCCGTCATTTGCCCTAAAGGCGTGTGCCCTAAATACGTTTACCCTAAAAGCTAATGCGGAAAGGCATTTGCCCTAAACGTCGTTTGCAAGGGAGTAAAAATCGGGAAAGCGGGGAGAGTTGGCAAACGGGAGTGATCTCGAGGAAATTTAAAAGTACGCCACATGTGCAAATCCACGAACGGTTCAGCTGGAAATAGAACTCCAGCCTGCCTGGTGGGAGGCCAGCGAGTTACTACTCTACCACCCGGGCAGAAATATATAATGTATTTGATGACTTATTCTATACCCCTGCACCCATTCAAAAGAAAGTCGTGTTCACGCCACTGCCTGCCTCTCAGCTCAGACCTGACACCGTTCATCTGCTAATTCTGAAGGGGACGTCAAGGCCTACGCGTGCGAGAAGTCAGCGGATGACCCACCAGACATGTTGTGCAAGTTACTTGACTTCATCTGTCCTGGTCCTTGAGAAGCATGCGTTGCCTGAGAAGGTGCGCGAGAGGTTCGTTTGCCGATGGAAGAGAATAGTCAAGTACACGGGATTTGAACGGCGTCACGTTTGCTTTGATGTGGGTTTACCAACTCGCTGATTGGCAGCGCGGAGCTCTTGGAAACAGGCTTTGTGTCTGATTGGCTGCAGCGTGCTGCGAAAGATTGCTTATTGGCTGGGATGCCACCATAGTAATTTCGCAGCATCTTCACACTTTTTCAATGAAACCTTCGAACAATCACCCCGTGTGTGAAGTGTTTGGTTGTCTCATAAACATGTCATGTAGGCTATCGCAATAGATTTATATTTCTCGAAACATAAAGGTATTTTATTTTTGGTTAAATCAAACTTTTACTCATATTTCTTCCGTGAATTATAGTATTCGAGTTATAATTAATATGAACAAAAACACTAAGAAAATAGGTGTGTAAGAAATAGTTCTCATGAAAAATGTTATTGAACTGAGTGCGCACGAATGTGGTGCGTTATCGCTTTGGTGTAATTTTTTAAATTTGGTTAAGCGTTGTTCGCCCGAGGCGGAGGAATAGCTTGGATGTAGAACTTCAGCAGACGTTCAGAAAAGTTGTAAGTAAAATGAATGGACTGTAGCAAGTTAGTGACCTGGCGGTGATTGGCGAACGGCGTTCCAACATGCTGCTAGCCAGTGACGCCGGTTTTACTGGCGCGTGAAGCTGGAATTCATGTTATAGAGGCTTTTTCACATCTGTATTGTTAGTTACTAGTCTCATACGTCATCTGAGGATGTTTTCATAGGACTGTTAATGTAATGGTTGTATATTCAGGCCGTGTCGGAAATTACAAATTCGTTATTTTGTAATTTGTCATTTCGTAAGTTTCAATTCGGACGTTGTCGACAGTCGCTTGTTTTAGCATTTCTGGCAACGGTATTTTTCAACAGTTATTTGTTTAAAAAACATGTTTTTATTACACATCCGCGCATGTGTTTTGAACGCCAAAACCAACGTGGCGCTAATTATGTCATTTTGTATTTCTGCTAACATCCGCTAGATACAAAATTCGAAATTCCAAAGTACCAAATACGTCACCATCTTTGTATACAAAATCGGGTCACGTGATCATTTTGTCAACAAAATCTGCCGCTTCGGACACGGCCACAGACACGATTACTGCGTATAGTAGCAAAGTGAGGTTGTTTTTCACATCACGCATCCACTTATCCAGTAGCTTCAAAGGCCCGTAGTAACATGATATAACTTCGGACAATATAGTTTACTATTCGAAAGTTCTTCCTTTATAAACAGTACATGTAGGTCTATGTGATGAGATAGTTTTAATAGTTATTAAACGTCTTGGGTGTCTGATCTCGAACCACGAATCATGGACGTTTGGCATTAGAGTAACCTCTTCTGAGTCATCCATTTAGTTGAGAAAGTGATTTTTTTTGGTAGCCAAAAGAAACATTGTGTAAACATGCAAGTAGAACTTTCGAAATATAGCATGCGCCGAAACTTTTACGCGTAAATTAGGCGTCCCTACCTACATTGACAGAACATTTTTTAATCAGCCGGTGTAACATTTCCGTGAATAAAGTGGACACTTAAATGATTATTATTAAAAACTATTATTTGTAATATTCGTATGAACTGTTTGAAATGAAGCACACGTAACTAAAATATATGGTGCTTTAAAGAAGGCAATACTAATTTCTTACGTCGGTACATCAAGTAAACAATATGGGTTTAGATATCTCTAATATATAAAAAAATTATTTATGCAGTCATCAAACTGAGCCGTGCTTTTGGAAATGTTAATATAAATGGCATGGTGTATTTTATTTATAAATTGATAGCATAATTTTACTTTAAAAACTACATACCGTAGGGTATTACAAGTATATATCGGAGGATTCAAGCCATTTATCTGTACCATGAATATAAATAATAGTATAAAATGAACGAAGTCGAGAGACTTATTTTTTTCGCGTTTTTGGAGCTAGTTTCCTGACCCGATACAAAGTAGCTATTTAATCGACTTAATCTGCCCGTGGCACCACTGTACGGCCAAGTAACTAACAATATCCACCCTTACCCCCCCCCCCCNACTTCATGTGACTAAATAGCCTGGTTTTTAAACAGCGCACGTCTTTTCTTACTCGGTAAATGCCGATGAAACCACAGAATAAACACGAGGCAGACTAATGTCTTCTACTCATGACTCCAAGATGGACTCACCGATCGCCAATTCAAATGTCACAATTTAATGAGGACGAACGTGTCTACTTACGTATGGTTTCTCAACTGACCCACTCTTTTCTATGGATATTATATTCTAACTATCTTATTTACTACAGGTGGATTAAAACTAGGTCAGAGGAGGTGTATAAACATTTCAAGGCTTCAATTACATAAACGATATTCTAAATTCAACTGCTATATACTTTTGTTTTCATAACGCTATTCGCGAAAATAAACGCTACGCATATTTAAAGAGCTCTCTATTCCATATTCACTCTACGTACCGATAAGCGTGTTCTTTTACTAGAACGAGGTTGGGAGTGGAGAGATTTGGACGTCTCTTGACATCGAGATCATGAGAGCCGATGAAAAGGAAGCGAGGCGAGTGTGGAGCGGCGCCGGAATGCAAGGGCGGGGGAAACGAGAGATTCCCGAGAAAATCCGACGACCAGCGGCATTTTCCGGCAATCCGAGAGCGACCCCACCGGGAATAGAGCCCGGTTCGCCTTGGTGGGAGGCGAGCAGTCTAACCATTGCGCCACCGCGGCCCCCGTGCAGAACGGGGTTCTGTCANGTGAATGGTGATTGGGAAGGGAGCGGGTTACGCACCTGTATGATGATGCCGACGACGAGGCCGAAGGTGAGGGTGGTCTGGAGGTGCGTGGGCGCCGGGCCCAGCCCCACGACGCCACCCATGCAGCCGAGGAAGACGAGGAGGGCGGTGCCCATGAGCTCGGCGAGCCCCATGCGCACCACGTCCCACCGCTTGGCGCCGGAGAAGTCGGACACGTCGAGCACGCCGCCGCCCCTCTCCCCTGCAACAGGCATCGACCCAGCCGTATTCAGTGACAGGCAACGACCACGCTACAGACCATTCACGGCTACTTTGCTGAAGCCCTGCTGAAGTTATACTTACAGGATATCTCTCTGCGTCTGCGAACAAAGCTTAACCAAGACAAGAAAAGTACACCAAAAGGACAACGCACTTCATTCGTACGGACTCAGTTACATAATACTTTCCATGAGAACTATTTCTTACAAGGAATACCTTCACACCCATTTCCTCACTTTTTAAAATCATATTAATTATATTAATTAAAAATGAAATATTACGATTTATAGCTTAAATATGAATAACATTTCAATTTAACCAAAGATAAGGCATGTTATTTCAGGTTAATAGAATTATAAAACGTTAGTGATACGTGACATATTTAGGAAACAACCAAACACGTAATTTTTCAAAAATTTGATTCAAAAAGTGTGAAGAAACCGCGAATAGGCTATAGTATAAGGCTTTTCACGGTAAACTGAGCACTTTTGAAAGCCCTGCTTAATATGCATCTACTTGTATATTTTATTCGCGGTTTCTGCGCAGATTTTGAACCAAACCTTAGGAAAAGCACCCTATAGGCTATATGACGTGTTTTATTGTTTCCTTGATATGTCGTGTAACACAATAGTTTTACACCTACTTCTGTCAACACAAAAGTATTTAAATTTTCGTTAAATTGTATTTTTACTTGTATTGCATTCATGAATTATAATTAGGGATGGGTCGGTTCGGTTCTTCGGTTCCAATTTATACCGGTTCTTGAGGTTTGACTCGGAACCGGTTTTAGGTTAACAACAACTACTCGGTTCTCGTTTCTACACAGTAATACCTTTACTAATATTTTGAGATGATGATATTAGTACGAAACATTATGGATTAATCTAGTTACGGTAAAGATCTGTAGTTACAAAAATAACTAACGAGAAACTTATCCAAACAAACAAAAATTGCATTCACGCCAAAACTATTATATAGGTTAATTCACCTGGAACAAGCATTTTTTTTCTTGGCCGCTATACTTTCTTGCAGCGAATTACTATTATCATTGACAGCAAATAAACGTTAATTTATTTAGCACCAATGTTTGCAAGAGTGTTTTTTTAGGACGGGCATTTAATCAAATACAGTATTTGGTTTAATAAATTCTATCAGTTAGACGAGACAAAACGTAAACATTCTCGTAATGGCAATGTCATAGATAAATATATACCGAGAAGATACTACACTCAGCATCGAGCAAAACAAAATGGCTGGTGTTTATGAATAGATTTTTAGCTTAGAATCGTTCTTATTGTTCTATGTGCACAACTTCTAAATATGGCATTCTAGTGTATTTCAATTTCCGTTGGATTATAAGAGAAAAAAACCGTAAACAAACAGTGAGTAGTGTACGCACGAGGATTTTGTGAGTAGGCCTACTTTTAAATGTGATACGTGAATAATGTTTAGCGCATGACAAACAGGTTTTAAGGTATTTAAGTCTGAAATTATTAAAATGTCATCCGTTTGGGAACATTTTAGCGTTGACGTCATGGACGATAAGTATGCATTATGCAATTATTGCAAAAGTCGTATATCCCGAGGATCTTGTAAATCAACGTCAAATCTCCACAAGCATGTGAAAACGCGACATCCAAAGAGACTTAAAGTTGAATCTGTGCAAGATATGTCAATAGCTCTTTGTTCGCGCGTGGTCTCCACATCTGTAACTGAGGTTATTTCAAGTCGGGGCGACTCCCATTTAACAAACGTGGCAAGTACGTCTACATTTGCCACTTCAGAAATGGGCAGCCACAAAAAGGGGCCTAAGTATCACAAGTCTGTAATGCAGCAGACATTAACACAAGTCATTGATAAAACCAGTAGATTTAAACATGATGACAAAAGACAGTCGACAATAACACATCTTATTGCAAAAATGGTTTGTGTGGATGGCCAGCCACTCAACATAGTCGAAAACAGAGGTTTTACAGAACTAATCAATCATCTTGAGCCTCGCTTCACAATGCCTTCTCGAAAAACACTGGGCAATGTAATTATTCCAACTATGTATCATTCTGCTGTCAAAAATGTTGAAAATCAGCTACTTGAGACAGAATTTGTTGCAATAACCACAGACCTATGGACTTCTGTAGCGAATACGGATTTTTTAAGTGTGACTGCCCACTATGTGAATAAGGACTTTGTCTTCCAGCACCTTTGTCTTGATGTTGTACCTTTCCCCGAAGTGAGCCATACAGCTGAAAACATTTGTGAATTTCTCACTTCTGTTTTGCATAAATGGGGACTAGGAAAAAAAGTGGTGGCTGTTGTACGAGATAATGCCAGGAACATTGTTGCTGGCTTAGAACTGTCACCTTTTAACCACACTGCATGCCTAGCACATACCTTGCAGCTGGTGCTCAAGGAAGGTTTCTTGAGCAACAAAATAATCAACAACGTAGTTTCTTCATGCAGGAAATTAGTGGGTCACTTCAAGCACTCTGCACGTGCCACTAAAGTGCTGAAGACTTGTCAAATTACTGCAGGAGTAGCACAGCATAGACTAATCCAAGAGGAACCAACAAGATGGAACACCACATTGCACATGCTCAAGAGGCTGTATGAGCAGAAGAGAGCTATTCTATTGACTAGTGCAGGGCTAAACATACCAGAACTGTCCAACTGTCAGTGGGCTTTGATCGAAAACATCATTCCTATTCTTGATGTATTCGATTCAGCGACAAACCACATCAGCTCGGATCATGTGACTGCTGCAGAGGTTAGTGTTAAATAAATGTTATGCATTGTTTTGTAATGTACTTGTAATGTCATCCAGTGAGTGTTACTGGTTTGGTTTGTATTTCAGGTTATTCCTCTTATCAATGTCATTGAAACTGAGCTACAAAAACCTGCTCCAGCTGGTTCTGGTTTGCAGGGACTGAAAAATGACTTGTACTCTTCCATGAAAATAAGATTTAAGGATTATGAAAACAGTGACATTCTGACATCTGCTACACTGTTGGATCCACGCTTTAAAGAAGCACCTTTTAAAGATAAGGCAAAGGCAGATGCTGCTAAACAAAGATTGTTGGAGGAAGCATCAACTCTACAAAGTTCTGAGCATTTGGTTAGATCAATGTTATAAAATTTTAAAAGTAATGTATTTTACAAATTAATTTATTTTTATGTTAACAACATTTTTTTTTTTTTTTTTCCAGTCATCTTTAAGAGAATGTGATCAAACTCAGGTGCAAGAAGGTACAGGAAACCCTATTTGGTCCCAATATTCCAACCTGTTTGCACATTCTAAAATTAATAGTGACAAAGGTGGTCATCATTCTATGACAGAAGAATTCAAACAGTATTTTAGTGAGGAAATGATGGCACCTGATTGTTCTGTCACTGAATACTGGAGAAGAAGAGATCACTGCAAACCACTTCAGGCACTTTCAAAAAAGTACTTATGTGTCCCACCTTCAACAGTTTGCAGTGAGAGACTTTTCAGCACTGCAGGATTCATATGTGACTCCAAAAGAAATCGCTTAGATCCACATAGAGTGAAAATGCTAATTTTTTTGAACAAAAACCTTAAATAAATTTAATACATGTTTATCTGTATCCATTAACTCTTATCTTCACACCACTTTGTTATTCAATTATTCCGTAGGTTCAATAAAACATTTAATGTATTTTACCTGCATTGGTTTAATAAAGTTGCAAGCAAAAGGCAAGTATTCGAAATAGAACCGAATACTGGAACCGATATTCAAATTGTAGAATCGGAATCGGAACCGGAACCGATATTTTTTGGTATTCGACCCATCCCTAATTATAATATTTCATTTATAATTAATGCGGATAAAAAATAAGAGAGAAAGAAGGTGTGTTGGTAAAATGCCTAGTAAGAAATAGTTATCATTCAAAAATATTATTACACAGAGTGCGAAGAAACGCAGCGCGATATCCCTTTAGGGTACTTTTCTAGACTTGGTTAAGCTATGTTTGCACGAGGCGGAGGAATATCCTGGCAGGGCTTCGGGAAAGTTGGAAGTAACCGTGAATGCAGTATAAGCACATTGTGATATGTAAAATAACATTGCCATAGGAGTGGTCACTTTATTCATGCGCCGGACAAGTGAAACGGCGAAATTATTAGAAACGTGAAAACTTTAGAAATTTGCTTATGCTTTTACTTATACGCACTAAAATAACACTGAAATAAAAAATATTTCCACCCCCGTACAGACGTTTATCTTACGCTTTAAATTTAACGTTAAAATGTGGAACTAGCCTACTTCACCGCCGCCGTTACCAACTTCACTGGGGCGCATGCCAGTCGGCGTGTCCGTTAAAGCATACGCATGCAGGGGGCAGTGGCATTTTTCAAACGTTGATTTCGAAAGTGCTAAATTAATCGTGAACATTCCGTAACAAGAGTTGTAGTTGGAAAGTGTGTAATCGCCTGTGGATAGTTGCTGCTGAGGTCACGGTGCGCGTGCTTCCGAAAACAATTCCCCTGTACACACGGAAAATTCGCGGGTTTAGGTGACCTGTAGGCGAGATATCGCAATCTTATGTAGAATCACGCAGATTTCAACTGCCGATTGGTCCCTTACTGTCGCAATCCAAGTCCACGATAGCACTGCATGTTCAATACTGGCTCAGGATTTACCAGTAGGCGGTGTCAAATTGGGGCGTGGACCAAAGTAACACAGACTCGCCATATATTTTTATTTTTAAATTTTAACTTGTTCTGGAAGAAATCCGCACATATTTTCCAGGTCTCTACACATTAAACTAGCACTGTAGGTTATGTCTGTTTAACCCTTTCAGGCGCAGTTTAATTTGCGGTTTCAGGTGTTGCAGAACAAAACGTTTTATGATGCGTGCTGCACTTGAGTCGACACGTCACTTGTTTCGTTGACACAGCCAATGAACTGCAGGCTATATGCTCGGCTACAGTTGTATGAATCGACCACGACGTAGACCAGTGAGACGGTTTGCGAATCCACAGGTAAGATCATCGGTCATTGAGCTTCGCGGTGCGCAGTAAAAACAAAAAAATTACCCACACGTAATGCGTAATGTACACGAATGTGTTCACTCGTACTGAATTGGTTAAATTATAAAAACACGTATTCTCCCCCCTCCCCCCGAGCCTAGGTTAGTTTACGGGGCCATTTTACCTCGAGATACTATGTTTATAAATGATGGGTGAAAATGCGCCTGCACAGCAATGATACAGAGGTGTAAATAAATCAATGATATTTTTAACTGTAAATAAAGTAAGTCAGAGTTACGTTTTTACTCCAGTAAATGAAAACCAGATGTAGGTTTGTGCGCGTTTATAATGCAAACTAATTGAATTTGAGTATATTTAGTACGATATTAAAAAAATATATATTAAAGTAACAGATAGGTATTCTTTACTTTTAGAAAGTATAATGTTGTTAAGCTTTTATGAAAAATTTGCAGGTAGATAGAAGGTAGCAAATACAAAAGTAAGACGGTTGTAAATTATAAACATTAAACACTCTCATTTAATTACAAGTGGGTTTCATCAGAAAATGTGGACAACTCGGTATCTGTTGGCGACGACACTGAGTCTTGCAAAAGCAAAGTCGGTTGCCCAGCAGCTGCCATATTGTTTTCACGCCGGTGCTTCTTCCCAAATCGAGGGGGTGCAGCAACCATGTATCAGTATAACGAGAAAACATTACCTTACTCATTTGTTCCTCGAAGTAGGTTTCACCGCACTGCCGGCGTTAGAAACCAGCGCGGCAGATTTTCACGTACAAAAAGTTGGGCCGGTTTCAACTTGTCGGCACTCAGACCACGCCGACAAACGCTGAAATTACCCACAACTCAGTGCGCGGTGTACAAGGCGACCCGAATGGCTACAGTAGGAGGTTTGGACCCTTCCTACATGACACAATATGTGGCAGCATCCATATGCCTGAGTAATCTCTCATGTGTGGGATATACGAATTGCAAAATAAAATAAAAGATAACTACAAATAATCTCGTAAAGAACAGTGGTGCAGATGTGATACCTCATATTTCCAAATCACAAAGTGATAAAACAACTTGATATTTGTGTTATAAATATTACACAATTTAAGTAATTTTACTATGACTATATTCTCAAAATACTTTCTGATACGTATACGATTTTCATCCCAAATAATATGAAAGAAAAGCGACACAGTTTTATGGGCATTTGNAAATACTTTCTGATACGTATACGATTTTCATCCCAAATAATATGAAAGAAAAGCGACACAGTTTTATGGGCATTTGCATGTGCTTCATAAAAGTAAAATAAGTGTTAATATTTGTGTTATATTTATTGCGATTGTATTGAACATGTTTAATATAATAACTGTTACATCTGTGTAAGTTATATTTCTAATTTTAACACAGAGAAAGANACATCTGTGTAAGTTATATTTCTAATTTTAACACAGAGAAAGGCATGCTGTATGTTTTAATTAATAAGTATACATTTATAATAAATCATATTTACACAGAAAAAAATTAAAAATAAAAATACATTAAATTTTATTACATGTCGCGATATTCAGTTTTTAGAAACTTGACGAGTAATGTTGTTATACGAATTAAAATCTCGCCCGAAAAATTGTAATTGTCTCAAAAATTCAAATTGAGTAATATCTGTAGAATTTCAGTGCCGTAAATACATTTTCAGGGTCGGAATGTGTCGATTTATTCCCATATACGCTACGGGATATTTAAATCTTATCTAACTCAAGCATTGCTGCCGCCATTTCGCAGAAATCTTCAATAGTTGGCAAACCGAGGAATTATGGGTATGCGGGTAACTCAGGAAATCTGGGAACGTGTGAATCACAACGACCAAAATCCGCTCCGTCTGTTCTGCGTGGTCGGCGGTCATCTGCGGACGTGTGAATCCTGGTCGAGAGAGAGGACATTTCGAAATTGGGATTCGACCATCNAAATACTTTCTGATACGTATACGATTTTCATCCCAAATAATATGAAAGAAAAGCGACACAGTTTTATGGGCATTTGTATGTGCTTCATAAAAGTAAAATAAGTGTTAATATTTGTGTTATATTTATTGCGATTGTATTGAACATGTTTAATATAATAACTGTTACATCTGTGTAAGTTATATTTCTAATTTTAACACAGAGAAAGGCATGCTGTATGTTTTAATTAATAAGTATACATTTATAATAAATCATATTTACACAGAAAAAAATTAAAAATAAAAATACATTAAATTTTATTACATGTCACGATATCCAGTTTTTAGAAACGTGACGAGTAATGTTGTTATACGAATTAAAATCTCGCCCGAAAAATTGTAATTGTCTCAAAAATTCAAATTGAGTAATATCTGTAGAAATTCAGTGCCGTAAATACATTTTCAGGGTCGGAATGTGTCGATTTATTCCCATATACGCTACGAGATATTTAAATCTTATCTAACTCAAGCATTGCTGCCGCCATTTCGCAGAAATCTTCAATAGTTGGCAAACCGAGGAATTATGGGTATGCGGGTAACTCAGGAAATCTGGGAACGTGTGAATCACAACGACCAAAATCCGCTCCGTCTGTTCTGTGTGGTCGGCGGTCATCTGCGGACGTGTGAATCCTGGTCGAGAGAGAGGACATTTCGAAATTGGGATTCGACCATCNCGTGGTCGGCGGTCATCTGCGGACGTGTGAATCCTGGTCGAGAGAGAGGACATTTCGAAATTGGGATTCGACCATCATCAACCACGTGACCAGCAAGGTTCCTCAATATTTGAGGATCAGGGGAGCAAATTTACCGAGTTGGAGAAGCACGCTAAGTACCCAGACACCTCTGCTAAAGCGCCTGTAGTTGTTTGCGTCCTATTTTGCATATGATTTCGTGAGTTAAGTGAATCCTAATTAACAACAAAATTGTAGCCTAAAACTTAACGAAGAATCATCGACACTTTATTTCGTTCGTTACTAAATTTCTTTGTTATTGGGAAGGTCGTGTCGGTACAATTTTGGTATAAAAATTGAAGTTGTAAAAATATTAACGGGCGTTTCCGTCAGGGAACAAGTAAAAAAAAAAAAAAAAAAAAAAAAAAAAAAAAAAATGTGTTAAAGAGTAACAACATTAAATCACGCTAGAAATGTGTGTCAGTTTGTTTACATTCTGCANAAAAAAATGTGTTAAAGAGTAACAACATTAAATCACGCTAGAAATGTGTGTCAGTTTGTTTACATTCTGCACTGTGTCCATTTTTGTTTTCAACCGACACGAAGAAGCCAGAGCTTGACTGTGGTCCCGTTCTACAGAGTAATCACGTATGCATTGTATGACGGAACAGCATATCGCAAGTTTCCAAGTGTGGTGCATTCACGCAGGGAACGGAACACGACTTCACAGTGCTGCAGCGTGGAAAGGAAAGCGGGTCGGGTCGTCCACGAGTCTTTGTCCCTCCTGTACGCCATAGTAAGTTGTCTCCGTTCAGCAAACAACATAAATGCCGCTATTTAACAGTGTAACTAGGAAACAAGGCTGCATACAAAGTGTTACTTGCTGCTTCACAGCCCGCTATAGGCCATATTGTTTACTGTTGGTTCGACACTTTTGAAAACAACATTTAAAAAATATGCGTGCCCGCCCTAACTGCGCGATTTTGAACGAAAATACCGACTGATATGACAGCGAATAATGAAACTTTGATCTAAGTTCTTAACGTCTACTGCGTGAATTCCCAAAATATAAAATAGAGAACTTAATTTGAACCACTTCTGGAGTTTATTTTACTGACTAAATATTTGACTTAGCAAAATTATTACATACCCACAATTCATAGCTTTGGAATAACATTTTGTTGGCTGTTGNTTCACAGTGCTGCAGCGTGGACAGGAAAGCGGGTCGGGTCGTCCACGAGTCTTTGTCCCTCCTGTACGCCATAGTAAGTCGTCTCCCTGCAGCAAACAACATAAATGCCGCTATTTAACAGTGTAACTAGGAAACAAGGCTGCATACAGAGTGTTACTTGCTGCTTCACAGCCCGCTATAGGCCATATTGTTTACTGTTGGTTCGACACTTTTGAAAATAACATTAAAAAAATATGCGTGCCCGCCCTAACTGCGCGATTTTGAACGAAAATACCGACTGATATGACAGCGAATAATGAAACTTTGATCTAAGGTTCTTAACGTCTACTGCGTGAATTCCCAAAATATAAAATAGAGAACTTAATTTGAACCACTTCTGGAGTTTATTTTACTAACTAAATATTTGACTTAGCAAAATTATTACATACCCACAATTCATAGCTTTGGAATAACATTTTGTTGGCTGTTGNAACTAAATATTTGACTTAGCAAAATTATTACATACCCACAATTCATAGCTTTGGAATAACATTTTGTTGGCTGTTGTTCGAATAGTAACGCGTATAAACCACATAATAAGTTCGTATGCGAAATTAAGTGTTAAAATTTTTAAATGTTCTATTATGTAAAACCTTTTAATAACAACATTTAAAAAAATCTTAATTTTAACAGAATTTAATTTTTTTGAAAGTATCTGCTAGAACATTTTGCTAAAAAAACAAAGTATTTCTTCACCAAAATACATACATTTCAATATCATGGTTGTCAAAATATGATTTTGTTAATTTTAAGACCATTTTTTGACATGTTTACTTATTTTGTGTCTTATATATCAAAATTTTCGCAAAAAGTTTGCAATTTATTCAGTTTACAAACTATATATAGACTGCATCAATTATTACTGCAGGCCTATATAATAGTAACCCGCATTAGATATCTTGGCAATAAATCAAACCCCATTACAATATATTAAGTCGTTCTAATTTTGTTCTTGATTATACGTTTCGCCTCGCACATGTGCGGCGCCAATTCAAAGTCATATTCACATCTTAGCCGTACAATACATGTCTAATAGAATGCGACCCCATTAATTTAAATCGTGTTATTAGTCATGAAGTTACATTGTTGGAACGGATAGTTCTATAAACGTTACATCGCCGTTTCCGTCCTCGTACGCCANCGTTACATCGCCGTTTCCGTCCTCGTACGCCACGTGTCGTAACGATTCTAAAGACGTATTCACGTCGGAAGTCTACAAATAAACGAGATCCAGCTATGCAACTGTCAGCAGTACTTCGACTTCAACTTGACCGAGGAGCGCCTAGAGTGAGTGAGTGAAGAGTTTGGGCGGCTCTTAACAGCGAGGTCCCCGAGAGCCGACGAGGGTGATTGAGGTGAGAATGGAGCAGCGCCGGAATGAAAGGGCGAGGGAAACGGGAGATCCCCGGGAAAACACGGTGAGCAGCGGCATCGTCCGGCTGGGAGGCGAGCAGGCTAACCGCTCAGCTACCGTGACCCCGGAGCGTCTAGAGGCACTGGCGACGACAAGAAGGTATACCCCCACCCCCTTCCCCAAGAAAAAAAAAGGACACCTGAATCGGGCCCGGAAAATTTTAGAAATAAATCTCAGAACAAGCTGAGATATAGTATAGGCGTGCGCAGCCTTGGTTACTGTATTGTGACAGAAAGAGAATCGTTAATGGAAACCCATAAATTTTTTATTTTAAAGTTTAAAATAGGGATAGACTCACAGAATTTGTGCCAAAATATGACGTTATAAGAAGACAACCATTTCCTCAAATACAGAATTTATGGAAAACTAAATGGTGGAAACAAACGTTCGTAACTTTGAGAAGTGAAATGAACATTTAACTTACTAACTTAAATAATTGTTGTCTTCTATTAATAAAAAAATTTTCATTAGTTTTATTTAAAAACAGTGAAGTAAAATATCCCAATAAAGTAAGAACATTCTATGTATGGAATAAATACAGGACAACTAAATTTAAATTTGAAAAGTGCAAACTTTAATATTCAGTAGTAGTAAGTATAATTTACAAATACAGAGACGTCATTTCGTTTATCAAGATTATACTAGTCTATTCGCGGTTTCTTCACACTTTTAGAAACAAATCTATAAAAAATTACCCCATGTATGACGTCTTTGGTTTTTTCCATAATATGTCGTGAATCACAAGCGTTTTATACTTGTGTTAATATAAAAATTCTCTTATTTTTTGTTAAATTTGACTTATACTTATATTTTATTTATAGCTTATAATATATCATTTATAAATAAAACGAATAAAATCAGGGATAAAATAAATGTATTGGTAATGGCTAGTAATAAATAGTTATTATGTGAAATGTTGTTACACTGAGTGCACACAAATGCGGTGCATTTTCCCTTTTGTATAAATTGATAGACTCGGTTAAGCTTTGTTTGCATGATGAAGGGGAATATCCTGGAAGCAGGGCTTCAGAAAAGTTGGAAGTAACCGTGAATTGACTGTAAACCATGTTTTATGAAGAGATGTAAATCTAAAACAGGAACAATTTCCTGGTAACTACGGCGTGCTTAGGCATACTCGGCACATCATGCACTCACGCTTAAGCACTTCAGTTACTTTTCCAATCGGATTGCAGTGTTCGACACTTCGTTGGATGACCCTGAGTCAACAGCAAACTGACTCGGTCTCTTAACGTTGATTGTCTTTCAACGCCTTGGTGTTTACGGAAAGGTTATCGCGATGTACAATCACTCCTTACAGCCATTCGTTTGTTAAGTGTTGTCACGCTCGTATCAGTTGTGTTACTTGTCACCACGAGTAGCTGATAATACAATGAAACATTAGGTTGTTTGTTACCCAAAAGATTGAAAGTGGTGCAAACAACATCCCGGATTACCAAACGTTTATCTTGGTGGTTGTTCTCACCCGTCTTCCACAATGCAAATTATCATTATTTCGTTTTTTGACATTCTATAAATTTAAGAACATGTACACTTATCTATTTAGACGAGAAACAAAAGTGAATTTGTAGCTGATATGGAAGTTTGCGTGATATGAACAGTTTCAGACATAGAAAATGAACGCTGTCTTTATATAACACTATGACATCAAAATTTCACTGCCAAAGTACATGAATTGGCATACTGCATACTTCAGTCATTACACTGAAATAGTTTGCAGTCACTATGCAATATTTTATCAGTAAAACTCTGACCGAATCCAGCTAAAGGAATGTCTTAAAATGTATAACATACAAAAATATGATAAATTAATTTTTCCATGATAACCTTTTTATTAGATATTTTCCTTTATTCTAACATATCAGTCCCACTGTCTTGAAAATCATAGCAATGATTTTGTTACATTTTAAAATTTCGTTATGCCCTTGGTTGACAGCTCCACAGACTGGAGTTTATTATGCCTGAGACTACATATTAGTTACGGATTCATTTTGTGAAAGAGGCCTAACAAATTCAAGGCATTATGAACAAAAATAAAAGACGTGTTATATTCTTATAAATATGTGTCACTCAGTACTTTCCGAACGTTCAAATACAGCCACGTTACCTTACTATAGTCCATTCACGGTTTCTTCAAACTTTACTGAAGCCCTGCTCAAGTTCTACTTTCAGGATATTCCTCGGCCTCATGCAAACAAAGCTTAACCGAGTCTAGAAAAGTACACCATAGGGACGACACACCGAATTAGTGCACACTCAGTGTAATAATAGTTTGCATAAGAACTATTTCTAACTAGGCATTACCAACAGACCTATTTCACGTTGTTTTTATTGATATTTATTATAAATGAAATATAATTTATAGGTAAAATATAAATAACATTTTTAATTAATAGAAAATAAGGTACTTTTATGGTAACACAAGTATAAAACGATTTTGATAATTTATATATTTAGGAAACAACCAATGGTTTGATTCTAAATATTGCGAAGGAAGCGCGAATAGACAATACGTATTTCTTATGCGGTTACCGGCGGGTGAACTGTGTCTAACAAATTTACTGGTAGGTAGGCAGGTAAGTAGGTCTGTAGGGCTTAACGTCTAATTGACATCGAGGTCATAAGAAAACGGATCGACTTGTGCAGAGAGGCAGGGACGTGGAAGGAATCGGCTATGGCCTGCAACGAACCATCAGTGCAATCTCCTGGAGTTATTTCCGGGAGCCACGGAAAACAGAAATTCAGGATGGCTGAACCGGGAATCGGACTCGTGTCCTTACGAATGTCTTGTTTACCACTGCACCACCTCGCTCGGTAAATGCGCTTGTATTAGCACATCGGAGAGTAACTTTGAGGAATTGAGTACGAGAGACAGATCGTGCAGTTGAATTGCCNTGCGCTTGTAATTAGCACATCGGAGAGTAACTTTGAGGAATTGAGTACGAGAGACAGATCGTGCAGTTGAATTGCCGAGTTTATCTTTAGGTGTGCAGTAGTTTCTAAATAAAACAACGTAACCGTAATATTCATCGGGGACTGGAGGCTGANGAGTTTATCTTTAGGTGTGCAGTAGTTTCTAAATAAAACAACGTAACCGTAATATTCATCGGGGACTGGAGGCTGATTTTTGATTGACATTAATGGTTTAACCAGCCTCATTCGTTTACTAGCTAAAGGAGAAGAAAATGTTGGCATAAAATATTAATTTTAACACAGATATTCACGTATGCGTATCATATGCCGTTTTAATGTGTCCAAACACTGAATTTTCGCTTTTGCATATAACTATCGTATGTTTAGGAAATAGCTATTATGTGGCATTATATAATGTCAAATGAAATCGTTTTCCATTAACTAAGAAAATTCGNTATGTTTAGGAAATAGCTATTATGTGGCATTATATAATGTCAAATGAAATCGTTTTCCATTAACTAAGAAAATTCGCACTGATTAATGTTTTTATTACCATATAGTGTAATGTTGACAAAGCTCGTTTACTATTTAAACGCTTTTATAATCTAATACCCTAAATTTTTGTAACGTTGATCGTCAACAAAATATTAGATACGAATGTACTATTTTCTGCCTGAGAAATGTAGAAACACCTAAAAACGTATACAATTTTTGACCACTGAATTTGTTTTTGAAGCTCTACAATGTTGATTTTCCGTTCACAATTATTATACACTTGTAACTGTAACATCAGCTGGTAGTGGTCATGGTCCTCAGAGAAGAGACAAATACCGTGATAAGTGTAAGAAGTAGGGAGTACTATTTACTAGAGAAACTTTCCATTGGAGCAATGTTCGACATCTTCGTACGAGTGGAAACTTACTGAAGCCAAGAATAACGCCCTGAACTCGTGACCTTAGACGGGGAGAAAAAAAGAGACGGCGAGGCTTCGAGGGATGATAGGATAAAGGAGTGGTAGAGAAAGAAAGAAGTGGGAGACGAGAATGCAGGAGGAGGGAATGTAGAAAGAGTGAATGTAGGGGAAGGGAGGGATAACTTCAGAGTCCGAGCCACTAAAAACTCTGGAAAAGTTCAAAAACACGAAAGAACCGCGCAATGGAAAGCGGTTTTTAAGAATGCCTGTACATTATTTAGTTATCCACAAAAAAAGCCAGTAGAACCGTAATATGGATCCGAAAGAGAAAAAATTCAAACCATACTAAAAAATGAACCGGACAGACCCAATTATTGAAGATAATAGGGAGATCCACAATTTATTCCAGCGGTGCAGCTGAACGGTAATAACACGGAATTTGAACCGTAATCAAATACATCAGAAAAGTATACAGTGTAGCTTTGCTTTTTTCGTGAGGCAAATCGACGGTGCTGTTCTCAAGTGCCGTGGCGTGATAACGACCTTGTGCTCATTGAAATGCGTAAATTGAGAGTAAGAAATTTTAATTTAGAATNCAAGTGCCGTGGCGTGATAACGACCTTGTGCTCATTGAAATGCGTAAATTGAGAGTAAGAAATTTTAATTTAGAATGTTGGCCTGACTGAACATAGCGCTATCAGATATGTTGTATCATCTCACCATACCGCTAAGATCGCCAATGTAGCCTGTCTCCACGCATTTTAACGTTTTTGGTATGGAACGGTGCTGTATTGCGTTTTACAGTATTTGCTGTAATGCAATTTGTGACAAAATCTCTCAGTTAGGTGCATCGGAACTCGGAGCCGAAAGAAAACTAAATGCCAGCGGACTTGGGACAAGTTCAGTTGCCAGCTGAGCTGTCGACCTTCGCATTCCTAAACGTGGGCGCCGGGAACTGTCGAGGCGTCGAGTAAACAAGGGGGAGGGGAAGTGTTTATCGTTGGTTTACGCGGGCTGCCCATGGTGGTGGTCACAGCACGTTCCAACTGTCCACACATCCACTATTTACTCTCCTTATCTGGCGACATCACGTCTGGTCCAGTGATTATGCGACAACTTCCGAGATCATCTTTTCGATTCCGGATACTGGCGTTCGTGGGGCTGTAAACAGAAGTTTCTAAAAAAAATAAAAATATATATAACAATAATAAATAAAAAAATAAAAAAATAAATAAAAGTGAAGGAAGGTTACACTTTCATTAGCTTTGCTACACACATGCTAATTAAGACAAATACTATGTATATTTGCGGTTTATTCTCACTTATTGAATCCAACCTTTGAAAAATGATCCTATGTATGAAGTGCTTGGTAGTTTTCTAGATATGCTACGTATCGCAAGCGTTTAATACTTATGTTAACATAAATGTACCTTATTTTTTTCGTTGAATTGAATATTTACTTATGTTTTATCTATAAATGATAATAGTTCATTTATAATTAATATGAGTAAAAAAACAGATAGAAAGCAGTTTTGTGTTGGCAACGCCCAGTAACACGCAAACTATTATTACGCTGATTGCGCACGAATGAGTTGCGCCAGCCCTTTGCTGTAATTTTCGACACACTGCTAATCTTTGTTTCGTATGAGGTGGAGGGATATCCTGAGAGCAGAACTTCAGCAGGGCTTCAGAAAAGTTGGAAGTAACCATGAATGGAGTACATGAGAAAAATTAATTCACAATATAATATAATGCTTTATAAGTTACACCAGCTACATAAATTTATCGCAACTAATGGTTTTTCAATAATTTTAAAACTAACTGTCAACAACCTTAGTGGCAAAGGGAGGGGGAATTATAATCACCCTTCCTACCCAACTCTCCTGGCTACGTCACTGGGCGTTCGAGGTATTTCACGTCCTGTCCGGCGTAGAGTCTCACTTCTGCAGTATGGAGTGTTTTCTCGGGGTGCTAAATTCTTCAACACTATATTCAATCCTCCTTTTATTCACAGCTTATTTACACCTCACCTCATGCAATCTTCAGGCCGTCTTGGATTGTCGAAATGAGAGGCCGGG